>JAQZBX010074494.1:0-14745 GCA_029593785.1 Cabassous unicinctus
CTTGCCAATAAATAGAGACCACTATGATGAGTCAATGATTTGACCCACTAACTAAAGAAGTGGGGAATGTTGTACTCTAGCTCCAAATTAGCCTACCCAAAGTAACTTAGAGAAGAAAACTTTCTATTGTTCCCTGAGTGTCCTATCTGGGAAGCACATAACCTCCCCTCCCTTGAGAGACCTTGCAAAAACATCTTAACCTTGCAGCTGTGTCCCAAGTTATCAGAACCTTGAAGTTGTGCAGACACTAGCTAACCGCCAAGATCCACTTCTGTACACCCTGCTTGCTTGCAAACTGTGTCGGCGACCCCCTATAAAAGGGAGCCATTTTAGAACCTCGTGGCTGCAGTTCCCTCCTGCGTGAGGTGTGCTGCAGACGCCCGTGGGCTTAGCTCAATAAAAGTCACTAAAGTCTTAAAGTCTGAGTGTGGTCGATCTCCTGGGTTAGAACAGTACAAAGTATGTGGCTGTATTACACAGGAAATCCAGGGGTGGAAGAAGGATTATGTTAAGAGAACAAATATGAGAACATTCTTTCATGAACTATAAAAAATATATAATGCTAATACAGGGAGCTTATAATCAGGTGAGTTGGAGGAAAAATACACCAAACATAAGACATGGGCTATAGTTAGTTCATAGTTTGTAACAATGTTTCACAACAATGCAAGGTGTTAGTGGTGAGGTAATGTATGGGAGTCCTGTATGATGATATGCATGTAGTTTTGTAAGTTCACAGCTTTTTCTATACAATTTAACTTGTTATAACTTACAAAATTGAGTGGGAAAGAGTGTAAACTACAATGTAAACTATAATCCATGCTTAGTGGCAGGGCTCCAAAATGTGCTCATCAATTGTAACAAATGTACCACACTAATGAAGGATGTTGTTAATGTGGGAGAGGTAGGGAGCAGGGCATATGGGAATCCCCTATATTTTTTATGCAACAGTTATGTAATCTAAGTATCTTTTTTAAAAATTAAAAAGTATTTATTTTTTAAAAACCTGCTTTGGCTATAATTCCTCCTAATTTTTGCTTGTCTGATCCTAATATATAAGGATATGACACAAAAGGACAATAACAGAGGAAAAAAGTCAAAATTTTTTATGAGATGGTACAGAGTGTTATAGGATTTACTCAACTAGGCCTATTTCTTTCATGGGAGAAAGTAACGTGATACAGAGAGAAAGAGAGAAAAAAGAAAGCAACTTTTGTAGGAACAATTGCAACTTGATGTCTACTTTCTAAAAATCTAATACTGGAATTCCAAAAGTCAAATATATTATAATTGGTCTACATTGATATATCAGGAAGACCATGAAAGCCACTTCAAGTCACTTTTAAGATATTCTTGGCCAGTCCCAATAATTAGAATCATAAAAACACCCACCCATGGCTGATCATGCCACCTGCTAAGTAATCTGTGAGTATCCTAAGGATAAACTAGATAAAGGGGTAAATGTAGAAGCAAGAAATATGCAGAGATTCTAAGTTCCATAAGTGATTGTGCATCATAACCATGTCTACATGATGTCCATGCAGAAGTTCCTATTTAACAGTGTTACCCAAATTGACTGATCATAAAGTAAATATCCAGATTCCTGGGTACTATCTGAGACTTCATGAATCAAACTGTGGGGAAGGGGGCTGAGCATATGGATTTTAACAAGCTTTACATGATTTGAGATGCCTTACTGAATAATATGGTCCTAAGGTACTTTTTCAACCCTATGTCCAGTACTTTTCTTCAATACACTCTTTACTGCAGCCATATTCACTTATTCAGCCTTGAACATTTAGATAATTTCATGAGTTACCATTTTTGCTCTTCAGCACAGAATGACCACTGTGGCATGTGTGTATCTACTTAAATGCTACTCTTCAATAAAGCTTTCTCCAGACTTTTACCTGCTTTTACTAGCTTCTTCATTACTGCTTCCACCAGAATTCCCTTTGCCTCTGGCTTAGAGATTTTTTTATGCTGTCTTGTATTATTATTTTTTCATAGATTTGCAGCCACAATGTCTTATAATCTCCTTGCACAGAGAAGCTTGAGTTTCAGTCATATTTGAATGTTCCATAGATTTTTTTTGCACTTAGCTTCTCAATAAATTTTTGTTGAACTCAAAAGATTTCAGTTGAATTCGTATTATATTACTTGAGAACAGAAATTTGATCTCCTGCTGTTTTCTGTGTCTAAATACATATAACTCAGGACTCTCTGGAACAGAACTAACTTCTTGTGCAGGGTAAGACTCAAATCTAGAAAGGCTATGAAACTAAACTGATGATATCATTTTTTATGCTAGTATTTATAAGACAATATAAAATGCACTTGTACATCTATCACATATTCCTAAGTATTTATCTCTAGGCTTTTTATTATTTAAATTTTTGTATCTGATAGATTTAAGGTATTTGTTAAATTAAGTGTTCAACAATTATACAAAGATTTTACCCTATTGTGTACTTAAATGGAAACAGCAAAACTCTTAGAGGCATAGAATGGGGTCAAAGTTTGGAGCAGAATCAAGAAATAAAAAATTCCCATTAGAAAAATAATGCATATAAAAGAAGTAGTAGTATCATCAGCATGGGTTGAAAGATCTCAGTTATGCTTTTTACTTCATCTTCTTGCATTAAGAATAGATCAATTCTAGATGTTTCAACTTGGCATTCACCATTCTCCATATTCAAGATTATCTCACATGGTAAATCTTCCTTCTCATCCATTTCAACATGAGCCTTCTGATTTACTTACTCTGGTCTATTTTGTTGTTGTTGTTCCTTATTCATTCTTGTGGAGGAAAAAGGTTTCAAATCTGCTATTTGATTGCCTGATTACTTCCACTTTTAAGAAAAAAGAGATCTCAATGCTTATGAGACAGTCGGTATATTCTACACAGATACACTAAATGTATTCATGTTTTAATGTACTAATTTATTAAAAATCACTTGAAAAACTTTTAAATATATAAATTCTAAGGACTAACCCTCTGAGATTCTAATTCAGGATATATTGAGTGGGGTTTGAAAATCATAATTTTTAACAAGCATGCAAAGTGATCTTGATTCTGGTGTTCTGAGGACCATAGTTTGAATAAAGTTGACCTAGAACCAGAAGATTGTAGAAGGAAGTGCTGATGATTTGGCTCTGAAATCTTTTAATTAATGAGCTTCATAGCTTATTTGAATGGTCATAAAAGTTTGAAAAGTAACTACTCTGGTGAAACTCTTCATTTTTGCAGGTGAAAATATCAAGGATTAATGAAATTGCGACTCTGCTGAATGGCTATTCCTAGTCAGTGAAAATACCTACATTTGTGCTCTAATATCCTGAGTCCTGAATAGTGAGCTTTCCATCTCACATCACAGCCAATGCATCTTCACAAAGAATGTTATCACAGCTATCATGTCAGCACAATATTTAATTATTTGATGCTGTACAGGCTCCAAAGAGACCACCACATTCCTCTTCAGCCTCTTCTCTGACTCCTGATATCCTGGCTCCCTCATCACCATTGTCCTCTTGATTCTCACAGTGATTTGAAATGTCATAAAATCTTCCAACAAAATCTGTAAGTTAAATGTTTACCATTTTGATTGATTATTATCTTCCAGTGTGTAAATGGGTGGACAGAAGAATGTGAGAAGGTCATGTGAATGTCAATAGGATCAACCTATTGAATCTAAAATGTATGATGAGCAACACTCAATTGCCAATCCATAGAGACAATTAAGGTTCTGTGATCAGAGAAAACAATAGGCTATGCACTGCAAATGTGGCAACATGATGATGCTTTCTGGTACTTCTCATAATTATTGCTCTCTGACATGAAATGGTGATCTGAAAAAGTCTCTCTTTCTAATAGGAAAGTCATTTTGGAGGCAACTTTTGGACTCCAAAAGCTCCTGAATTCCTTTGGAATTATTTTTGCAAACAGCAGAAAGATAAGACACAACACCCTCAACCCAAGTAAGCTCACAGTCAGGTTAAGGCTGACTGACATAGTACAGAAGGGCCTGTGTCAGAAGGCAGTCAGGAGGGGGTGGGAAGTGCCAGCCTGGCAAACCTTTTCCAAGACCCAGTTGGGAATGTCAGGGATGATGAATTAGACAGGTAATAATTAACATGATGTACTTTCCAAGAAAAGATAAACCCAAAGATTTGGAGAAAAGGACTTGGCAACAAGAAAGTTCCAGGAAGAAGAGCCAAGTGTGTGTGACATGAAGGCAGGTGTAAGGGCAAGCACCTCATCTTTGAAAATGACCCTCCCTTTTGTATCTCAGGCTGTTATGATTGCATTAATGAGCCATTTCTAATAAAACAGTGTATGAACAAATGGGAGGTCTGAGTGATCTAGGAGTATGCCCAAGAAGCAGCTTTAAGAACACTTTATTGAGACAAGTCACCTCAAGTAAAGGAGATTCCACACAAGCCTATAGATCAAACATACCTCAAAAAAGAGAAGACTTATATGCCCTATCAGAAGGTCCCATCATGTGCTCAGGACCAAGATCTCAGCTGATGTCAGCCCACTCCTCAATTTCCAGCCTCTCTTTGTGTCCTGGCCTCAGTTGCTAGCTCCATTCCAAGGTCCAGACCTGTCCAAACCCTCAGCCATGAAGGGCAGAGGCAGACAGCCTAAGTTGCCAACCAGGGCTGGCACTTGCTGACTGCTTCCAGTGACCAGACTGGACCAGCTGGGCAAGCCACTGCATGAGTACATGACCCCCAGTGCCAGCCAGGGTCACAGCACAACTCCTGCCTCAATCCCCTCTCATACTGCTTCAGAACCACTGTACCATACGTGGTAGTTGTCTTTCACATGCTTTATGTGATCTCATGAAAGCCTCATAAAACAACCCCCACATAACAGATGAAGAAATAAGGCCCCAGGAGGTAAGATAAACTACCCAAGATTACCCAGCTGATGAGTAGTAGAGATGGGATTCAACCTGAGGTGAATCCTAAAGCTCCTGCTTTCCCCACTCTTATACACCATATCTCTAATATTCAGCCAAGCTTGCCCCAGGCCCCTTGCCCAGTGAGCTTGTCTCTGGCCATGCTCTTGATGGTCATTCGCTGGTGGAGAGGCTTGAACCCCAGGGACTGTGATGAAGCTTAATTTTCTTACACTCAACAAATATTTATTTAGCATCTGTTACAAGCCAGGAACTGTGCTGAGCCATTGTGGTGTTTTCTGGCTGTCTGAACTTGCCCACAGCTGGGCCTAGCCCTGGACTCCACCTCCTAGGAACATTGCCCTCAGGGAACCATGGAAAATGTATGTCACTCTTATATGGTGCTAATAACAGGGTGGTATATGGGAAAAATACACCTAATGCAAACTGTGGACTATAGTTAGCAATATTTTAAGATTCTTTATATCAATTGTAACACAGGTACCACACCAATGCTAAGTGTCAATAACAGGTTATAAGGGGTATGGGGTTTTCATTTCAGAGCACAGAATACTTTCTAAAATTGATTGTGGTGATGAATGCCCAACTCTGTGATTATACTGAAAGCCATTGATTGTACACTTTGGATGGATTATATGGTGTGTGACTAAAACTGCTTTTTTAAAAAATATATATTAAAATAAATATATATATATGAAAAAATTTCAAGACATCAAACATCAGATGCCTAAATGCATCAAGCAGAGGGATCCTGAGAGATAGGAAAGAAATGTGGTGAACCACACAATTGCCCCAAGTTTACTTTGTTCAGAGAGTTTCCATGCTGTGGTGCCGGGAGGGAAAACACAGAACATGTGGACTCTCTAAGGTGAAGAGGAAGACCTGAGAGTCAAAAGATACCAAGGTGGCTAGAGATCACAGAATATAGTACTGGAGGAAAGACAGTATCTCTGAGAGAAACCTCAGGAGATCTGCAGATGTTTTCCATCAAGAATTCAGGAAGAAAAAAATTGATCATACATGCATGTATGGAAGCTACCTGAGAAAGAACTACAAGAAAGTATGAAAGATAAGAGTTTCTGGTATTAACACAGTGGTTATTGGAAAGGTGCTTGTTCCCACAAGTTAGAGGGGAAAAACCTCATAAATTTACCGGGGCATTAGGTAGAGCTCACAAAAAGGTCTTGCCTCAGTAGTCAGTAGTAATAAGCACTGGGCTAAGCACAATTCTGGTCCCACCTTACAAGCAAGACATTAAAGGATCAAACTGTTTCCAAGTAACTGATCCCAGGACAAAACTCAAGAATATTTTTAAGGAAAAAAATATATCAAGCACTGAACAAAGGTACAGTACATAATGTTTGAAGTGAAATAAAAAATTAACAGACATTCAAAGAAGCAGGAAAATATAGGCAGTAATGAAGAGAAGTATCAATCAATTGAAATCAACCCAGAGTGTACATAGATTAGGCAGTCACATCAACAGGCTAAAGAAGAAAAACCATATGATCATATCAATCAATGCATAAAATTAAAAAGCATTTGATAAAATCCAACACTCGGTCATGATTAAAACTCAGCAAGTAAAGAACAGAGCAGAATTATCTCAACCTGATTAAAAGCATATACAGAAAACCTACAGTTATCACACTCAAGAGTGAAAGATTGAATGCTTTCCATCTAGTATCAGGTAAAAAGCAAGAATGTCCACTATCACTACTATTATTGGAATTTCATACCACTTGATTAAGACAAGAAATAATAAATGTCAATCCAATGGGAAAGGAAGACATAAAATGTCTCTATTTGTAGATGACATGTTTATGTAGATAGAAAATCCTAGGGAATCTACCAAAACCAAAGAAACAAAAACTCAGCAAGGTCACAAAATAAAAGATCAGCACTCAAATATCATTCTCATTTTCATATACTAAC
The DNA here is from genome assembly GCA_029593785.1 of Cabassous unicinctus. NCBI lineage: Eukaryota > Metazoa > Chordata > Mammalia > Cingulata > Chlamyphoridae > Cabassous > Cabassous unicinctus. The sequence continues at coordinate 6,864 of JAQZBX010074494.1, forward strand.
AACAAACATGTGCAAACCAAAATTAAAAACACAATACCATTTAAAATTGCTCCAAACTAAATGAAATACATAGATATACACTTAAAATATGTACAAGGTTTGTTATGCTGAATTTTAAAATGCTGATGAAAGAAATCAAAGAAACTTTAAATAAATAGAAAGAAATATTGTGTTCATGGATTGGAAGACTCAATATAGTAAAAATGTCAATTCTCCCCAAATCAATGTATAGATTTAATACAATTCCTCTCAAAATCTCAGAAAGGGATTTTGAAGACACAGACAACCTCATTCTAAAATTTATATGAAAAGGCAGCCACAATAGGACAGCTAAAACAATCTTGAAAAAGAAGAATAAAGTGAGAGAAATCACTCTTACTATACTTCAGTTATCAAGACAGTGTGGTATTGGCAGAGAGACACATAGATAGATAGAACAAAACAGAGGATCCAGAAACAGACCCAAACAAATATGTTCAATTTGTTTTTTTTACAAAGGAACAAAAGCAATTCAGTGGGGGAGGGATAGTTCTTTGAACAAATTGTGCTGAAGCAATTGGACATCCATAGGCAAAATAAACAAACAAACAAAAACCCTCATCCCTAACCTCATGCCTTATGCAAAAATCAACTCAAAATGCATCGCATACTTATAAACAAAATGAAGAACTGAAAAACCTATCCAAAATAAACAGGAGGATCTTCAGGATTGAAGTGTAAGTGAAGTGTTTCTAGACTTGACAAAGACAGCACAATTCATAAAAGGAAAATTGATACATTAGACTTCATCAAAATTAAAACCTTTTCCTTTGCAAAATCCCATGTGAAGAAAGAGAAAACACAAGCTACAGACTGGAAGAAATATTTGCAAACTACATATCAAAGTGCGTGCATATGAAATATATAAAGAACACACAAAACTGAGCAGTAAAACATCAAATAATGCTATTAGAAAATGGACAAAAGATATGACAGATATTTCACCAAAGAAGATAGAGAGATGGTAAGTAAGCACATAAAAAGATGATCAACATCACTACCCATCAGGGAAATGTAAATTAAAACCACAATGAGATACCACTACATACTTGTATTAGTCAGCCAAAGGGCTACTGATACAAAGTAACAGAAATCTGATGTTTTTTGTAAAGGGTATTTATTTGGAGTAGAAGCGTATAGTTACAAGACCCTAAAGAGTCTAACTCAAAGTACTATAAGAGGTATTTTCTCACCACATGTCTCTTACCACATGTTGAAGCAAGATGGCTGCTGATATCTGTGAGGGTTCAGCCTTCCTCTTTTCTCTTAAGGCCCCATGGGCCCAGCCTCTTCCAATCTCAGCTGTAAGCTGGAGGACCCATTTCTTTCTGAGCTCAGCTGCTCTGGTCTCTTTACAAGGGCAGCTGTAAACTATCAGGTGAATAGCTCATCTGTTTCCCAGGGCCACAGGATCAAAGCTGACAAATTTTCTCCTCTTCCGTATCTATGGAGCTCTCTCAATTCCTCCATGTATATCTCCTTGTGTCTTCTTGATTAAGTGTCCATTTATATAACCCACAAATGGGGTGGGGACGGAATCCTGCATGCTCTAAAGAGGTGGTCAAATCAAAGCCCTACTCTTGATTTAGTCAAGTAAATGTAAAGCCTTTAAATATAAATCAGTCAAAGGGTATCATGCCCAGAGGAACAGACCAGTTTACCAAAATAAGCAGTGTCCCTTTTTGGAATTCATAATATCAAACTGCCACACTCTACCCTCTGAATTCCAAAAAAAGAAATTACAATATTAAAAAAAAACAAAAAACTTACATCAGTAACAGTGTTGTGTTTTTTTAACAAAATCACATCAAAATCATTTAAAGGAACACAGTGTGTCTTGGGGCAAATTCCCTTCTGGTGGTAGACCTATGAATTCTAGAAAACAATTTTTCTCTTGCCAATTTACAGAGGTACAGACAAAGGATAAACATTGGCATTACCATGAGGAGAATTCAGGAAGGCAACATGAGTCACCAGTCCCCGACAGTCCCAAAAACCTGCATGGCATTCTCCATTATATGTCAAATCTAAAAGCCATTCTTAATATGATGGTTTCTTCTCCTGGGGCCTACCCTTTCCACAGGCTTGCGCAAAGTTGATTTTCTTGTTTCTACCCTCATCAAGCATCTAGGTGTCAATCAAAATCCAGACCTTACCTTCCAAGAACATTGGGGTGATGGCCACACCTTCCCCAATCTGTGGGGCAGTCTCAACCCCCTTAGTATATTGAGGTGGTGGCAACATTAATCTCTGGTGTACAGGCCCAACCCTCTCAGAGCAGTCAGTTGGCAAACTGACCTTCCCTAATCTATAGGGGACAGGCCCACCCTTCTCAGACCCTATGGAGTGTTGACCTCACTCTCCCCAAACTATGAGGAACAGGGTCACCCCTCTCTGAGCCCTGGAGATTTGACCTCATTCTCCCCAACCTTTGGGGAATGTGCCCCACCCACTCTGTAGCCTGGGGTGGAAAACTCTCTCTGAAAAGCAGGCTGGAACATCCACACTCTTCAACTGCTGGGGCAAACTCACCCTCTCTATACACATGCATGAAGTTCCTTTCTTAGCCCAAGGAGATGTATTAATTCCAAGCCTCAGCTTCCATGGTTTTCCGCTTAAGGCCATTTTCCCTTCCATCTCTCCCCTGCATGTCTCTTTTAGTCCTGGCTGACAATGATTTTGTTCATACAGTTCTCTCAAAAAGCTCTTGGTTTAGCATGCAAGAAGCAGGGGTCCAAGCCATCAGGCAGTACAATTTTCCAAAAGTCTTTCCTAGATAACTGCATTTTTAATCCTGGCTTACAAGTTCCAAGTTTAGCTAATTCCTAAAATGGGTCACTATCATCTAGGGCCTTGATTTCCAGAGGCTTAGAATTTCCAGAATCAGTTTCTGATTTCTTTGTGCCCAACAATTCAGTTCTTGGTTTATCTCTTTTGTCTAGCATTTTGCTATAAGCTGCAAGGAGAAGCTGTATTAGTCAGGGTTCTCTAGGAAAACAGAATCAACAGGAGATATCTGTATATAGTATGAGATTTTATAAAACCCTCTCATGTGACCATGGGATGCATAAGTCTAGATTCCATAAGCAGGCTACAAACCAGGGGCTCCAATAAAGATCTGATGAAGGTCCCAGGAGATGTTGGCTGCCCAAAGATGGACTGGAGAATTCTTTCTAAATGCTGAAATCAGTTTCCTTTTATAAGGCATTCAACTGATTGGATAAAACATCACTAATTGCTGACAGTAATCTCCTTAGTTGATTGCAGATTTAATCAGCCATCTATACAGTAAACTCACTGATAACTAAAGTACATAACTGTCCTTGTATTACAATCAGCTGAGTGCTTGCTTGACCAAACAACTGGGCACAATTACCTGGCCAGGGTGACACATTAGCCTAAATGTCACAGTGCACATGTTGTCAACTTGGCAACCATACACAGCACCTTAAACCATACTTAGTCTCTAAATAAAAACAATAACAGACATGCATGTTGTATTTGTCAGCCAAAGGGGTACTGATGCAAAATAACAGAAATATCTTGGCTTTTGTAAAGGATATTTATTTGGGGTAGAAGCTTATATTTACCAGGCCATAAAGCATAAGTTACTTCCCTCACCAAAGTCTATTGTCATATGTTGGAGCAAGATGGCTGCTGACTTCTGCCAAGAGTTCAGGCTTCCTGGGTTCCTCTCTTCCCAAGGCTTGTTTCTATCTGGGATCAGCTGTCCTGCTAGCTCCACAAGGCCAGCTGTAGACAGGTCAGACAACCAGATCTGACTTTCTTTCCCAGTGGTTGATTGTCTCCAGGCTCAGCTGCTCTGCTCCTCTTTGTGCTTACTTCTCAGGCTCCAGGTGAAAACTCCAACCAACTCCTCTGCTCTGCCATGTAGTTTTCTCTGTAAGTCCCTCCTCACCAAGGAGGTGGGGACTCAATGTCCTACCAACATGGCTCAATCAAAGACTTGATCATAATTTAATCAAGTAAAACTAAAACCTCTGAATCCAATACAATAAAATATGCACAGAGGAAAAGACCAGTTTACAAACATAATCCAATATCTTTTTTTAATTCATAAACAATATCAAACTGCTACCCATATATATATTTCTGCCTAACAATATTCAATTGCTCTGTGTACAACCAGAAACACCTTAATTCCTTACAAAATAGTGTGCAAATCCATGGGTAATATTCACTCTTAAATTTGACATCCTTAAATATTATGACTAAAAACTAACAGAAATTGACATATGATAAGGGAAAGTTTAGGGAAGAAAACAAAGAAATTCATTTTATACACATATACAATCATACCCATAACAAAAAAAGAAAAAAAAATCATGACCATTACAGTCCTCATTTCTGTAACTAGTCACATGGTTAAAGTTCATATTTATCACTGCCTTCTTCCACTACCCATTCCATGTTCCTGCTACCCTCAGCAAGCACTTCAGCTGGCTGTGGTTTGTTGCCTGGTGGGGTGACCCAAACTTTCATTCCTGAATATTTTGGGCCAATGTTAGTCCTACTTGGATTTGGTTGTTGCAATTTTCCATTGACTTTAATCACAGCGCATGGCAGTATTAAGAGATACCTTAGAGGATCTCCTGTATTTCAGGCAAACTCTTCTTTACACCCATTACTTACATGCAGTCTTATTTCCCCTTGATAGTCAGGATCAGTCACCACAACCAGTACAGTAATTTCCTTTATTGCCTGTTTATTCAAAAGTGAAAGGAGGCCAAAGTGTCCAGGCAGCAGTCTTAACTTTCAGTACAATGAATCATTGTTGTTTCCTGGTGGATGCACACCTCCTTTTGGAACTAAGGTATGTAGACCAGCAGAGCTTAAGATTTCAGGGACAGGAAGAAAAATTTTCCTAGTGGACCACTAGGAGATGCCACACTCATTTCCACCCCTTGATTCCTGGGCCCTTGAATCCTGGCTCTGGGAGAAACAGCACCATAGAGTGGACACTGATTTAAAGCATACACAGCCTCCTGGAGAACATTGCCTCAGCCCTAAAAGGTATTGCCACCTAATTGGCACCATTAATGAGTCTTCAAAAGGCCATTCCACCATTCTATCAATCAAGTTTCTTCAGGATGATGGGAAACAGGGTAAGACCAGTGAATTCTATGAGCATGGACACATTCCTGCACTTCATTTACTGTGAAATGGGTTCTTTGATCTGAAGCAATGCTGTGTGGAATGCCATGACAGTGGATAAGACATTCAGTAAGCCCAAGGATGGTAGTTTTGGAAGAAGCATTGTGTGCAGGGAAAGCAAACCCATATCCGGAGTATGTGTCTATTCCAGTTAAAAGAAATCACTTCCCCTTCCATGATGTAAGTGGCCCAATGTAATCAACCTACCATGAGGCAGCAGGCTGATCACCTCTGGAATGGTGCCATATTGGGAACTGAGTGTGAGACTCTGCTGCTAGCAGATTGGGCACTCAGCAGTGGCTGTAGCCATGCCATCCTTGGTGAGGTGAAGTCCATGTTGCTGAGCCCATGCATAACCTCCACCCATACCTCCATGGCCACTTTGTTCATAAGCCCATTGGACAATAACAGGAGTGGCTAGGAAAAGAGGGTGACTGTTAGCCACAGGGCCAGTTATCTTATCCACTTGGTTATTAAAAGTTGTCCTTTGCTGAAGTCACCCTCTGGTAAGCATTCATGTGAGACACAAATATTTTCATGCTTTTTGCCCACTCAGAAATGTCTATCCACACACCTTTTCCCCAGACGTTTTTGTCACCAATTTTCCAATCATATTCCTTCCAAGTCCTTGACAATCCTACCAAACCATTGGCAACAGCCCATGAATCAGTGTAAAAATGCACCTCTGGCCATTTCTTCTTCCAGGCAAAATGAACAACCAGGTGCACTGCTTGACGTTCTGTCCACTGGGAGAATTTGCCCTCACCACTGTCTTTCAGGTATGACCCAGAAAACCATTGCAGCTCTGCAGCTGTCCTCTTGCAGGTGGGACCTGCATATCATGCAGAACCATCTGTAAACTAGGCCCGAGTTTTCTCTTCCTCAGCCAACTGATTGTAAGGTACTCCCCAAGAGGTCAAAGATGTATACTTGGAAAGAGAAGGTAAAATGGCAGGGGTGGTGACTATGACCATTTTGGCTACCTCCTCTTGCAACTTACTTATGCCTTCAGGACCACTCAAGCCTTATCTTGTATATACCACTTACACTTTATTATAGAGTGCTGTTGTGTACAACCAATATTATGGATTCGTGGGTCATACAAAACCAAGTTCATGATAGACAACTCAGGTCTCATAGTAGCTTGATGGCCCATGATTAAGCATTCAATCTCTACTAAGGCACAGTAGAAGGCCAAAAGGTGTTTCTCAAAAGTAAAGTAGTAATCTGCAGAGGATGGCAGGGCTTTGCTTCAAAATACTAAGGGCCTGCATTGTGATTGCCCTATAGGGGCCTGCTAAAGGCTCCAGTCAGCATTTCTATTTGCCACTGAAATTTCCATCACCATTGGGTCTGCTGGATCATATGGCCCAAGTGGTAGTGGAGCTTCCACAACAGCCTAGACCTATTGCAGTACCTTCTTTGGTTTTCATCCTCAATCAAAACTAGCAGCTTTTCTGGTCTCTCTGAAAATGGGCTGAAGTAGCACACTCAAATGAGGAATGTGTTGTCTCCAAAATCCAAAGTAACCAACTAAGCGTTGTGCCTCCTTTTTGGTTGTAGGAGGGGCCAGATGCAACAATTTTTCCTTCATTTTAGAAGGGATATCTCAACATGCCCCACACCACTGGAAACTTACAAATTCCACTGAGGTGGAAGGCTCCTCTATTTTTCTTGGATTTATCTTCTATCCTCTTTCATGCAAATGCCTTACCAATATCTCTAGAATCTTTGCTACTTCTTGCTAACTAGGTCCTATCAATATTATAACATCAATATAATTAAACACTGTGATGTCCTGTGAGAGGGAGAGATGATCAAGTTCCCTGAAGACAATATTACGACATAGAGCTGGAGAGTTGATATACCCTTAAGGAAGGACAGTGCTGGTATATTGCTGGCCTTGCCAGCTGAGAGCAAACTGGTTTTGGTTGTCCTTCCTAATAGCAATTGAGAAAAAAGCATTTGCAAGATCAATAGCTTCATACCAGATACCAGGGGATGTGTTGACTTGCTCAAGCAATAATACCACATCTTGGATAGCAGGTGCAAATGAAGTCACCACCTGGTTAAGTTTATGATAGTCTACTGTCATCCTCCAAGAACCATCTGTTTTCTGCACAGGCCAAATACGGAAGTTGAATGGGGATATGGTAGGAATCACCATCCATGCATCCTTCAGATCCTTGATGGTGGCACTAATCTCTGAAGTCCTTCCAGGAATCTGGTATTACTTTTTATAAAATATATTTTTATTTATTTTTAAAAGATACTTAGATTACATAAAATGTTACATAAAAAATATAAGGGATTCCCATATGTCCCACTCCCCACTCTTTTCCCCACATTAACAAATTCTTTCATTAGTGTGATAAGAGTCATTGCAATTGAACACATTTTGAACCATTGCCAGTAAGCATGGATTATAGTTTACATTGTAGCTTACACTCTATACCACTCAATTCTTTAGGTTATGGCAGTATACATAATGGCCTGTATCTGTCAATGCAATGTCATTCAGGACAAATCCAAGTCCCAAAAATGCCCCCACATTACACCTCTTTTTCCTTCTCCCTGCCTTCAGCACCTCCAGTGACCACTGTCTCCACAGCAATGATATAATTTCTTCCATTGCTAGAATCCCAACAAGTATATAGTAGAATACCAA
>JAQZBX010074495.1:0-14746 GCA_029593785.1 Cabassous unicinctus
ATTGCATACTTAAGTAATTTAATAACTTGTATTTTACATGTAAATGTGTTTTATTAAATGTATATGTAAATCTCTTGTTTTAAGTTTCAACAGTTCTGAAACCAAATGTATTAAAAAACAAGTTTGGTAAGTATTGTTCAAGCCTAAAAGTAAAGCATCATACAAAAAACTTTGTTAATCAACAAACCAATGCCTTACTGGTTAACACTTTTCATATTTCAGGAAGCATATTGGAAATTAAAATAGTAAGCACATCAAAAATGTTTTATAACAAATTAAAAAGGATAAAGTGCATTTCAACGGGTGTTGTATTCCTCCCTGGGGGAGCTGGCCACTCTCCCAGGGACTGATGAATAAACCTTAAAATGTACAGCCCAAGGAGTGTTGTGTTCCTTCCTGAGGAGTCTGGCCTCTTCCTCGGGAATTAGCAAAACCCTCACAGGTTGACATCTATACTATTAAATTTATTAATCCTAAAAACAGTCAACCAAAACTCTAGTATCATTTGCTACTTCAACACCTCCCAGCTAAAAGCTAAATATTGGTAAGTATATGTATGAAACTACTCAATTTATCTGTCATTCTATAACATTGTTCAATATTGACTTAATCTTTTAATTAGTTATGTTATTTATGTTTCTCACCCTAATTGTCAGTATAAGCTTATTAAACTAAATATATATATTTACATTTATTTTATATCTATCGAAAACTCTAGCCAACAATAAGCCAAATATATCAGTGTATTAGACAAATAGTTTAGTGGAAGAATAAAGATAATAATCAATCGGAGAAGGCAAAAGTTAAGTTAGGATATAGGGTCGAGGTTTTGCTCTTATCATTATAGATAAAGGAGACCAGCTTTGGGTCCCGTCCAGACATCTGAAACCTAAACATGAACAAGCCGAAGAAGCTGACACAAAAAGCAGAAAAGATGGTAACTTCTAAAAAGCAGAATGTCACTCTAATACAGTTATTCTTTGCTATGCTTACCTTGACAACCACAGCAGTAAGTAGTGCTCCTTCACATAATTATACATATTAGGCTTATATTACGAATTCATCTCTTTTAGAATTGTTAACTTGGGGGAACAAATCCTACCCTATTTATGTTAATTAGTCTTTTCATTTTTCTGGGCTCACTGATTCTCACCTTCCTCTAAAAGCCTAAGACGGAAGGAAAATTAATTAATAATTACTCTACAGGAGTGGAAGGCATGCCCATATGTTTTGGAGAGGAAGATCTTTGTTTGAAAATGTATTATCAATTATGGTTAAGTATTGGAAAAAATGGTACCTGTAATCACCATTCCAAATATGCACTTGCCGTGCAAGGATTTAAAGGCAATATTTCTCAGAATAAAATTCCTATTCCTGTGGGGATTCCCATGTGCCAGATTCCTTATATGTATGCTAACAGTCCTGTATTTCCATGGACTGTGTGTCATGGCTCAGAACTACGAAATGATTGCAGTTCTGTAGGCTCTGCTCATGAAAAGAGCCAGCTGTTCAATTTGAAATGGCATAAGGAGAACCAAAGCCTAAGTACACATGCAAATAATTCTATTATCTGGCATGGGGGAGGCTTTACACCACCTAATCCTTTCAGTATGGGTCATCCCCCTCAGCCGCATCTGTGGAAATTAGCCTCAGCCTTCTGCACTGTTAGTTCTTGGCAGGGCTACATTTCTAACATAAGTACTAATTATACTTTTACACTGACTCATAATAATACTGAATGGGGTAGGGCTTGTGTACATCTTCCTTATGTTCTGTTATTGTGTAATATTGTTTGGAACAATAGTAGTAGGGCCATAGAATGTTTAAACAAATGCTTTTTATACACTTGTATTAACAATTCTATTAGTTTCCCAAATACCTCTAGTCTTTACATCTTAAGAGCAAGAATTGGAGTGTGGTTGCTGGTAGAGATGAATTGAGAATGGCAAGAGACCCCCGTTAGGGGGATATTAACTTCCATCTCCAAAAGATTGCTGAAAAGGGCAAGAAGATTTGTTGGAATGCTAATAGCTGTAATTATGGGTATTATAGCCATAACAGCAACAGTGGCTACTGCAGGTATAGCCCTTCAACAAGGAGTTCAAACTGCTGACTGTGTGCAAACATGGCAACAAAATTCAGAACAGTTATGGGGAACTCAAAGACAAATAGATTGAGAAATACATGAGAAAATAGCAGATCTAAGACAAACTGTCATTTTGTTAAGAGATCAGATTCAAGCTATGAAATTACAAATGAAAATGAAATGTAATTAGAATCAAACATCTTATTGTATTACTCCTGTGCTTTACAATGCAACTGAGTTTCCTTGGGACTCAGTTAAAAAACATCTTCTGAATCATAATAATTTAACTAAGGAAATTCTATGCTTGCAACAGAAAATACGTCAAACATTTGAAAACCAATTGCAAGTTATGACTGGTGAGCATATTTTGAAAGCGATGATAAATGGTTTAAAACAGTTGCATCCTAAACAATGGTTACATACTTTATCAAGATATGTTATGTTCATATGTATAATTGCATTAATATTGTGTTTTCTATATTGTTTGATCTGCAGAAGATCATGACAAATTAACCAATTACAACACTAACAATCTGCTACTACACACATTATGCTATTACAATTAAAAATTAAGGGGGAAATGAAGGAAGAAACAAGGAGCCAGATAAACTTAGATTGAACCCAAAAATGGGAGCATTTTCTTGGAGCTAAGCACAGTCGAGCGTATGTGGCGTAGTAATTACTGTTACTGTTACTGTTACTGCTAGTCCAACTCTCTGTCTTCAAAATTTTAAATGTGTGATCCCACTCAGTTGTGGGTTGATCCAGGATCCCAGGATCTCGGTAATGAGGAAAGACCCTCGAACCCTTCTCCGATGGGCACGATATCCCACCAAAGTTTATGGTGGCCTTCGGGGTGGGAAAAGTTGGGTGTCTCTCCCCATTACCAGACCTGAAGAAAGCAGAGACTAAATATAGTATGAGGCATCTCGGACAAGAGACGTTGAGCTAGTGGGAGCAAAATACGTTGAGTCTGCGAGATTGAGTATTGCACAAAATCTTGTTGAGCCTGTGAGATGAGTCTTTGATCCTATATATAGTATAAGAAATCTCTGACAAGATACATTGAGCCAGTGCAAGCAAGATACATTGAGTCAGGAAGATTGAGTAATTGCACAAAAAAAAGTCTCGGGCAAGATAACAGGGCCTAAAGTAGGGACTAGAGGCTAACAATGCTTGAATTAAGTTTTAAAAAGGAAAATGAAAGATCTATTAGAAAACCTCACTGGTTTGTCTGACCAATTTAATCAATTTCTTAACCCAAAAATTTATACTTGGATCAAATTAAGTCCATTTTAAACATTTCTTCTCTAGTAACTTCAGTGTGGTGATCATTGGTGCTTTGCTACTCTCAACTGCATTCATGTAGCGCTGCTGTTCCGCATTAACAGGGATCATAAGACCAGCCATGCCAACAACTGGATTCTGTTTAAAACCCTTGACTCTCAAACCCCTGTCCATGGCAGCTTGGCTGGTGGACAGAGATGGGTAAGACCTTCAGAGGAGGGCAACCTAAGACAGGCACAGTCACCCTGGACAAAAAAACAGAAAAGGGGGAGATGTTGGAGAAGATGCTGAGAGTCAGAGCATAAAGGGTTAAGCATTTAACAAGCATGCTTGCTGGCAGAGACACGTTAGTAAATGTCTCCAAGGTCTCTGCATACGGCAGACGTCAATAGGAGGAAGCAGAGCTGGATGAACTCACCACTAAGAAGTTACTGTAAAAATTCCTAAGAAAAACTATCTAGTAATACAGGAACAGGTAACGCTCTCATGCACCAAGCTGAGATATTAGATAGACTAAGGCATTTAGGGCTAGAAACAATGTTTATACTTATGGCCCTTGGTAGACTGCCAGAGAAGGCAGTGTTCTTGCTGTAGTAAGAGAAACATAGTGGGAGAGCAAGGTTAGGGGGGGAAGAATTTAGGCACTGTTGTAAGCTGAATAAAAGAAAGGGTCACAGTGATCTCTGGGCTGTTTTTTTGCCTGAGTGAGCTGCAGCCCTCTTCTTCATATGCATCAACTTGTCTGACTCTTCTTTTGCACCGCACCCTGACAACAACACAATATATATTCTTTGACCACAACAGAATGAAACTAAAAATTATAATAGAGGGAAAAATGGAAAGTTCATAAATATGTGGAAATTAAATATTATACTCAAGCTATCAAACGATTAAAGAGGAATTCACAACGGAAACTAGGGAATGTCTTGAGGTGAATGAAAATGAAAATACAGCACACCAAAACATACGGGTCACAGCAAGGCCAGTGCTGGGAGACAAATTTATAGCTCTAAATGCTTACATTAAAAATGAAGAAAGACTTCAAATCACAGACCTAACCTCAAAACTGGAAAAAAATATAAAAAGAAGATCAATTAAACACAAAGAGACCAGATAGAAGGAAATAAAGATAAAAGCAGAAATAAATGAAATAGAGAACAAAAAACTATAGGGAGAATCAACAAAATCAAAATTTGCTTCTTTGAAAAGATCAATGCAATTGACAAACCTTTACCTAGACTGACAAAGAAAAGAGCATACAAATAAAGAAAATTAGAAGTTAAAACAGGACATTATTATGGATCATGCTGAAATAAAAAGGACGATAATAGAATACAAGGAACAACTGTGTAACAGTCAATTATATAACTACATAATTATATATAGTTATATAATTTATTAATATATAAAAGTATGTATAATTATATAGATAATATATGTAATTATATATACTTTATAATACTTATATAGTTATATATTAATAAATTATATAATATATTGCATATATAAATTTATATGTAATTATATATAAATTATATAATGGACAAATTCTTAGAAACACACAAACTAGCCATACTGACTCAAGAAGAATTAAAAGATCTCAACAAACCAATTAATAATAAAGACATTGTATCAATAATCAAAAACCTCCCAACAAAGAAAAGCCCAGGACCAGATGGCTTCATAAAGGAATTTTGGCAAACATTCCAATTAAAACAAATTCTGCTCAAACTCTTCCAAAATTTGAAGAGGAGGGAACACTCCCTAACTCATTCTATGAGGCCCACATCACTCTCAAAGCAAAGCCAGTTAAAGTTACTACAAGAAAAGAAAAATACAGACAAATATCTCTTATGAATGTAGATGGAAAAGTTCTCAAAAAAATGCTAGGAAACAGAATCAGATGGCACATTGAATGACTTAAACTACCATGATCAAATGGGATTTACCCCTTGCATGCAACGGTGGTTCAACATAGGAAAGTGAATTAATACAATAAACCACATTATCAGAATGAAGGGAAAAAACACATGATTACCTCAACTGGTGAAGGAAAAGCATTTGACAAAAGCCAACACCCCTTTATGAAAAATCACTTAGAACATTAGGAAGAGAAGAAAAATTTCTCAACATAATAAAGGGCATATATGAAAAGCCCACAGCTCACATCCTATTTAATTGTCAAACATTGAAAGCTTTCATTCTAAGTTCAGAAACAAGCATTTATTTGGGTTCTAATTGCAATTCAGTTAATAACCCAAATTGTGTCCCATCGTGGGTCCTCCAGGCAAGGATTTTTAAAGAAAAAGAAGACGATGATGTAAGTTGTTTGTAAAGCATTATGATTGGTGGATATTTGGAGCTTTCCAAATGTTCTTCAACTTAAATAGTTTCCTGATTTCTTTATCATGTAGCTGTTCATGCCATCCAGATATTTTCAGAAACGTTGTTTTTGGGTTTACATTCTTTTCAGATTGTGATAGCTGGCTCAAATGTGCAAAATAGGAACTTCCTGAAAAGTATAGACATTCCATTTTAAATCTCTTAGCCATAGTAACTCCATTTTGTTTTATCTCTTTTCTCAGTTCTTAATTCATTCTACTAACTAGATTTACTTAGTAATAATTATTTTTAAAATTCACCTCAGTTTCAATGTATGTATATAAAAAGAATGCAATATGCAATTTTCATAGATGAGGTATTATTTTTATTCTAATTTTAAATACATTTAAAGAAATGAGAAAAAGTTATTGAATTTTTTTGAGGTCCTATAACTTGTATACAATTTCAAGGATGAGACCTGTTGTCTTTAGGTTGAAAATGGAGAATAGAGAGTCTTAGAATTTTGCAGACATAATATGGCCAAACTGAGACTTTCTTTTTTTAATGTAGTCAAAGATAGTGAGCTAAAATTGAAAAGGGAATTACACTTTCAATATATGATACAAGGTGTTTTAAAGCCATGTCTTTTTTACCACCCAATATTACTTCAATTATTACCAGAAACAAGGGTTTAAACTGTGGAAAATGATGGGCTTTAATTCATGCACATATTTGGTTAAACATTTCTGTATTAAAAATGTTTGTCTATTGGGCCAAGATATGGCTGATATAGCTAATCTAGGAGTAAGTTAGAAAGTCTACCTTGAGCCTAACTAATTCTTAACTGGTGGGGAAAGCAGCACTCAGAAGAGGAACTCTTTCTTAGTCGATACTTCAATTTCCTTTGTGGAAGTCCTGTCCTGATCATAAAGAAAATAACATAACCAAGTATAAGAATAAGACATTAACAGATAAGAGCTATTTACTTCCTGACCACAATATTTGTCTATGATTATGTTGTATAAAATAATTTTATTAACTTTGGTGCCAATAATTAATTCTAGGATAACACATAAATTGTGCAGAACTCAAAGTACTTGTGCATTTCAATTAGTCTTTTTTTTTTCCTTTACTATGTGAACCATTAATTTAATGACTGTCAAGTTTACCTTAAATACAACCTAACACTAAAATGCAATTAGGAGAGATAAATAACTTTTTAAATTATTTTTCAAAATCTCAGAATGTGGCAAAAATTCTTCTTTTTGCTGAATGTATTGAAACTATTTTACATCTTGTAACACAGTAAGATTGGTTTCCTAAGCTCAATATACAGCCACCTACCTTTTCTCAAATTCAAGGAGTGTTACACACTCTGCACATCAAGCAGCTTGCCATTTAGGTGAATTTTTGAAAATGCAATTGCATTTCTTGATCATATGCATACAGAAAATTCAGAGAAGTGATCCATAGTATGCTGGAGAAGGAAAAAAACAAAAATGAAATTTCCACTGTGATTAAAGAGCACAATTGGAAATTATCAATAAAAATAAATTCTTGCACTGAGATTAATACATTTGCATTATTACTTAAATATTATAAATAATAGTCATAGGGCATTTTCCACTTTGGAAATAGTATATACTTAAATCATAATATTTTCAAATCTGAATAAAATACATATTTAGTGTCATCAATGTAACAGAAAATTTGAAAACATTAAAAATATTACAGAATTTAACTGTGATTCCTAAGAATAAATTTAATAAATATTATTTATACACTCACTTCCATGGTGTGTTAACACTTTTTAAATAATTGTGATCATACTATAACTGTTTACATCCAAATACCTGTTTGTGTGTTTTATTTCAGATACTTTTTGTGCATAGCATATAATAAATTCAAAATATAGAACATCAGAGGAACATATCAGAATTCATTGTCATGGGACCATGACATAAACATAATTTGCTTTGTGCATAATTTGTATAATTTGCAAATTGTGCTTAAAGCTTTGTGCATAATTTGCATAATTTTGATTAATTTGCTTTTATTATTTTTTATGTTGCCCTTTTGGTGGGAAACATCCCGGTCTTTTCAACAACTGATGAAATTTTCTTCAGCCATTTATCATCTATGGACATCTGCTACCTGCTGTGTGATTCTCAAACTGATTATTTACCTGCTAATGGAGAAAAAGCCATCACTTTGATAATTTCACGCTTTCCATGTACTTCTTTGGAATGACTGATATCTTCATCCTTATAGTCAAGGCCTCTGAATGTTGTGTTGCCATCTGCAACCTCTCTGCTACGTGATTACCAGGAAAAGGACAAGATGAAGTCCCCTAGTGATAGCTGCTTGGGGTGGCAGGACTGTTCATTCCTCCTCCCAGGGTTTTGTCATAATTTGGCTTCTATTCCATGGCCCCAATGAAATCAGTCACGACTATTGTGCAATTTACCCTTTAATGAAAGATTCCCATACTGATACCTACATCAACAGGGTCGCTGAGGTTGCCAACTCAGGAATGGTTGTTTTAATAGCATTTGTCCTCTTTTTTAGGTCATATGTCATTACATTATTCATGTGAAGAAATAACTCAACTGAGGGAAGATGCAAAGCCCTCTTGACATATGGGTTGCATATCACTGGGGTAGCATTACTTTTGGGGGGCATTAATCTTTGCTTAACTTAGACCTCATACAACCTTTCCTGAGGATAAAGAATTTGTGCTATTTCAAACCATCATTATTTCTATATTTAATTCTTAGCTATATATGTAGAAGTCAGAGATGAGAAAGGGGATGAAAAAGATTTGCTGTTAAAAGATATACTTAGAAGAAAAACACAATTGATTTGTGCTGCTCAATATGCTAAACAACTTTATGTGAGAGTAAAGTGGACTTGGAAAACTAAGTTCCATCGGTTGTAAGATCATTGAAACCAACTCCCTAATTTCATAAATGTCATAAAAGGTAAGGTGGAGAATTATAAGTCATGTGACAATTTCCCATGTAAGAGTGGAATGGATAAGGTCCTCTTTGTAGTATGAACACATGAAAAATGAAAGGTGACTGTGTCTTATAGTCTTATAGGCACGGCTGAACGTGAACTTTAATAATTTGTAAGTGAAACTTATACTTTATACCACTCAATGTTTTGACATTTTGTAGAAAATGGAGATTAAAAGCGGTCTTCAGAAAAATAAAAAAATGTAATATTGAGCTTTATTTGCTTATGGTATATTCGACTAAATCATGAATGATGACCCCTTAAATAAATTACAAAATGAAGACTTCCACATAGAATAGAATTTGGTTTAAATTGTGAAGGAAAAGTGCTCCTTTCACTGCCTTAAATTTTATATATAGAGAGACAAAGACTTGAAAGGCCTGGCAGCTTTTCATATTTCTGTTATAATGTTTATTACATCATATATATTCAAACAAGATGAGAAAATTAATAGCACATATCCATTTCCAATAGACTTCCACTTGATGAAAGAATACACAACTCTGTATTGGAGAAGATATTCCATATCTCAGTTTATCTTGATACAAAATAGGAGAAATGAATTGATTTGCCTGCCTGGTAGGCAGGAAATAGGCCAGGGGAAGTTACGTTTTTAAAAATGTTTCATTTAGCATCAATTTGTATATATTTATTTCATATTTTATGAGGAAAGTAACAAAACAATTACATATTATATTAAAATATATAACACACGGCACATGGATAAAACACATCATTTGTAGATATTGCGAAGAATAGATTTCTGGAATAGATTTCCTAAGGGAGCCAGAAGGAAACTTAAGAAAATATTTTTAATCATCAATAAGATACAAATAAATAGTATCTACATGAGAATGAATAGGAATTATAAGTGGTGGACAATGGTGTAATATTAAGAAAGGAATTATACAAAAAATATAAAGATTAACTGAAAACTTAAAATGATCTACAAGTTTAATAACAATTTTAATAGCAATATAAAATGAAAGAGAAAAAAAGGAAAAGAAATAATCTGAGAAACAAATCACAGCAGAATCCTATTAGCGAGGGATTACATAAATATCATTTGGGCAAATTATTAAGAAAGAAATGAATATTGTGCTACATGAAGCCATTTCTCTATCATATCAAGTATTAGTAACAATGTAACAAAGTTCTCAAGTTTTGAGAGAAAAGGTTTGAGATAAATATTATTCTTAGTTCAATTTTATTTTATCTTTGTAAGAAAGAAAAAGACACCTTCACATTCATTTAGCTTGTTAATATATCCTATCTATATGTTCTTTCTGGCCAAATTATTTTTTACTTCTTTACTTAAAGAAGGTTCAAAACACTCTAAGTGATGAATCAAAATAATATAAAGGGGAAGAAAATAAATGATTGATGTATTTTGTCTGCATTCTCAAAAAGTATAGGCAGTAACACTAGGAAAGAACAGGTATTTGCTCCTATTGTGCCTCTGTTCTTATTAACCAAATGCCTATCCCTCATTTTAAACTCATGGCCAAATATGTTTACATTGCTAAGACTTTCCTAAGGAAAGCAACCCCAAAGAACCCTTTCATTACCCTTCTAACTGATGGTATAAACAAGAAAAATGAGTTATTTGATGAGTCATTGATCCCATTGTGTGATTGGCCTAGGATTTTAATAAATTTTTGTATTGTATTATCAAAGAAACTATATTTTTCTCTGGCAAGATAGTGTCCATTAAGAATGCAATGCACAATGTAAAATATAACACTAATTAATAAAACTGTGGGGTCATGTTAAAAAAATTTAAAAGCTACACTGTTTACATAGGTGAAAATACAAGATCAAAGACAAGAAAAAGATATTCTAAAAGTTTGAGAATAATTATAACGAGAAATATATAAAATCAGGTCTTTTTCTCTGATTTTTTTTGCCATTTTGAAGATTTAGTGATACTACAATGACTGAAAGAATATTATGAAAAATGTACATATACAATAATCAGATTTTGTTTTATCTATATGTATACATTTGATATGTTAGATAGAGGGATAGTACATTTTACATCATTTTAAAAATGGATATTTTTAAGAGAAGCCAGAATAGAAAGGCATATTTGGATTTTTCATCTGTGGTACTGGATACTCCACGGGAGCAAATATGCTTCTAGGATGAGGAAAAGGCTAGAAAAATCCAGAGAGAAGGGGAAGCTCAGAGGGGATCCTGGGAAAGAAATTCTTCTCCATCAAGAAGAGTCACAACTATTAAAACATAACCTAGACTAATGGAGATGTTTACTAGAAAATTATAATAATGTCTAAAAATGGTCTTTTTCAGGATTGTACAGAAATGACCGTATTGAAATAAAGAAAAAACATCCTAGAGTTGTTTTCAAGTTAATTATTTGGAGGCAAATCAAACCTCATATGCTAGGTTACTTCAATGACTTGGGCATTGTTTTAGTCTTCACTTGAAATTTTTATTTATTTTATTTTTTGGCAGTACTGGGCTTTGGACACAGGACCCATTATAAGTGAAGCAGGCACTCAACCACTGTTATATCCACTCTGCAACTTGAATATTTGGGACTCTTTTAAATTACGGAATAAAATATATAAAGAAAAGTGACAATAGTGACATTTGTAATGTTCCTCTAGCGTCCACATGAATCAAGTAATTCACAGTCTACTTTTGCAACCCACATTATAACACTTTCTGATTTTAATCCTTCACTTTCCCTGGAATTACCTATTCCTCTGACTTTTATTGGTCTTCTCTACTTTGCCTGGTGACTGTAGACAGGATTTTCTCATGGATGATCTTAGTGCTCATTTCACTGTGTTGCTTTGAATAATGAATGAGAACACTTGGTGTAGGAACCACAGTAAGTGCTCAATTTGTTCTGCTCACACAGGACATTGGAACGTATGCTTAACTTTGCATGCAGATGTGAAGAAGAAAAGAAGGAAAAATTGATATACAAATGAGTTTGAAAGACTTAGGATGCATTTAAGTGCTTTGTTTTGTTTTCAATTCTTCTGGTAGGAGTTTTATAATTCTATGCAGAATAACATCGGATTTCTATGTTTATATATATATTTTAGGAAATTTACTGAAATGATACTTGTAAATAAACAAAACCCATTATAATATTCTTGGAAAGCACAATAAAGCCACTTTGAGGAAAGATGAACACCATTACCTAATATGAAGTCCTAAAGCTATTCTTTTCTCCTTGGACATTATAAAGGAAACTATAGAAAGGAAAAGATGCTCAAAGAAAATCCCCCTCAAATTTGTTTTCATAAAAAATCACTTTGCATAAAGAGTAGGAACAATAAATTATCGGGGCCCAGGAGGACTATCTCATGAATAAGATGCGTAAATCATGGGTAGCTAGGTTAATTGTACATTAAATAACATATTATAATCCAGATTCTATTTTTGTGCAGTGGGAATGATATCTTGAATCTAAAAGAAATCCAGCTCGTGAGTTATTATTTGGAAAGTAGATCCAAACAGCATGCAAGGAATAGTCAATGTCTTAGAATGAGAAAAATGTAATTTTAGAATTTAGAGTTTACCCAGTATTTAGCTAATTATGTGAGTCTGGATACCTCTAGGTATCATTTTAGTGATGGAAATGCAGATCTCATTTGATATCTTGGATATTCAAATTATTCTGCATGTCTTCAAACTGTTTCTATGAGTGTATGTCCTCCCATTATTTGAATGAACATTGGCTGATTGACATGTGCCAGTTGTCCCTAACACTGTTCATAGTTTTCATCTATGAATAGTAGGAGGAATTAGAAAGTGCAAAGTATTTATATCACTAAGGGGGGGGGATAAGAATTTAAGAAGCTGAAATTAAATAATCTGAAAACTAGTAAAATGACCAGCATTTCAATGAGGAAAAAAGGAAAACACTGAGAAGAAAAGCATAGGAATGAATCTACAATAATAAAAGAAGGATTAGATAAACCTGTGTGGTAAAGTACCTTCCCTTCTTATATCCTGCCTGAATGGGTGATATAAGCTTCATTTATTTATTTATTTATTTATAGGAGGTATCAGGGATTGAATCTCAAACTTGGTACATGGGGAGCAGGCTCTCAACCACTGAGCTACACCTGCTTCCCCATAATTTATTTTTGACTCCTTAGTATACCTAATTGATTGTTAAACAGAGTTAAAGGGATAATCTCTGATTTCCATAGATTTGTTTTGTGATTAATATAGCAATAAGTTCAAAGAGTTGACTAAAAAGGTTATGATGTGGTATTCTAAAAAGACGAGTAGGTCACTCAGTGAGAGAGAAATGATGCTTAGCTAGGGGGATAATTCCATTGAAAGAAAATATTAAAACTTTTGGTAGAAAGTCAGCAAAGTGTTGATTAAGAAAAAGTGATTTGCATGTTATAAACTAGTGAGAAAACAAAGTGAAAGAAATGTACCTGCAAACATCAAGTACCTGACAAATAAACTTGCCCAAAGACTCCTAACAGGTCAATAAAAATCAAACGGAAGTATTTCTAAACTGGAAACTGTGTTTATCTTACCTTCCTGGGCTTTGTTAACTGCCATTCTTGCTGGTGATGTTTATGATGGTAATGATTTCTCCTACATATGAAGGAGAAAGGAATAGGGTGAGTTTGAAGTTTTTGCTTGAGTTTTATCTATATTTTTATAGATTTAGAGAATTTACTTAATTTATTATCCCATTTTCACCTACATATGAAGATTAGAATAGCTGAAATACTTCAATGACAATAATTGTGGAGATTACATAGTTTTACATAAAATTAATAGAATTAATAGAAAATTAATAGAAAAAGTGAAGGCTTTGTCATTAAATTTAATGTTGCTTTAATTCTACATCTTTTGTGGTTTATGAATTTGTACTCTGGGCTCAGAAAATTCTGCTTTCCTGTTCTGATTTGCTAAATAAAAAAGAGGTATTTTGTATATAATCAATCCAGTTAAGCCTTAAGGGATTTTTACCTCATTAAAATACTGTTACACTTGTATGAGTATCAAACTGAATATGATTCTAATTTTATTACATAAATATTATGACTTTTATCTTTTCAAAGTTCCCCTTTATCTAAATTTTTTTGGAGGTACCAGGGGTTGTATGGAAAGCAGGCACTCAAACCACTGTGCTACACCCACTCCCCTCCTTTATCTATTTTTAAACTTGAAGGTCAGAGCTCACGGTTCTAGTTAAAGGAGATCATGTCTCTATATTTTGAATGGAGAAGTTATTTTGTAAGGAAATCAAGTCATTTGCAGTGTTCACTACTAAAATTGATAGCTAGGTCCACAATAGAAACTGTGTTCCTCTCCATTCTAAAATTAAGGAGCTGGAAAATAAGTGGCAGTTTATACAGGAAGAATCATTATTTTAAAGGGAAAACTAACTCAACAGAAAGGATTTCCAAGAGGGGAAATAATCATCACCTCTGACCTTGGGAATGGAGAAAACTGGTGTTCAGACACTTTTTAATAAAATTGTCTAGTGAGAATGTCAGAACACACTTAATTAGCAAGGATACTAATTTTGGGTTATTAAATGCAGATAGATGTTCATTTACTCTAATAATCTTAATTCTTTCTGAATCATAATTTCATGTGTCAACCATAATTTTCTCATTTCATTTTCAGTAGAGGGATGGGGAGAGAACAATTCTAAATTAAGATTAATTCTAAATCTTAAAACTGCACTGAAGAAATAAATTCAATTGTCTTACAGCTCCATCTTCATTGCAATGGATTTTTTTTCATTTTGATGGCAACATGGTTAATATAATCTGTAAAACAGATTATTGAGAAGGGAATTAAAAATTAATTGCTGTGGAATGATAGCTATAAGATTAGGGCCAAAGATGTATCACAGATTTTTAGGAAAGGTGATGATTATTAATAATTCAGATTATGGTCAAAATTTATAGTAAAAAGCCTTTCACCATGTGTTTACCAATCTATGTTAATTTTCCATCAACGTTGTCGAACTAAGTTAACAGAAGGTCTGTTCAACCCAAATTACATAGGCCATAT
>JAQZBX010074496.1:0-14755 GCA_029593785.1 Cabassous unicinctus
ACAGAGTAATGAGTTGACCACCTGGCCTTCCATAATCCATGGGGGACAGGTCCACCCCTCTCAGACCTATGGGGTGCTGACCATAACTGTCATAATCCTTGAGGAATATGCTCCACCCTCCCTGCACCCTGGGTCAGCAAAAATCTTCCTGAACATTAGGTGGGAACATCCACCCTGTTCAAATGCTGGGGCAAACAAATGCTCTCTGTACAAATGGGTGGGGCTCCCATGGTTTTCTTCTTGAAGCTGTTTCTCCTTCAATCTGTCATTTCCATGTTCATTTTAGTCCAAGCTGACTGTGGTTTTGTTCATACAGCAATCTCAAAAACATTATGGGTTTAGCATGCAAGAATCAGGAGTCCAATCCAATGGACAGTAAGACTTTCCACAAGTATTTCTGAGATAACTGCATCTTCAATCCTGATTTACAAGTTCCAGGTTTAGCTAAGTCTTCAAATGGGGTACTTTCACTTGGGAACTTGATTTCCAGAGACTTGGAAGTTCTGGAATCAGTTTCTGTTTTCTTTGTGCCCCAAATTTCAGTCCTCAGCATATTTCTCTTGACTAGCATTTTGTTATAAGTTGCAAGGAGAAGCCAAGCTGCATTCTCTGCATTTGTTTTTGAAAGTTCTTCAGCTAAATGTCCAGGCCCACCATTTTCAAATTCTGCCTTCCATAAAACACCAGGAGTTAATCTTGCTAAGTTGTCTGCAACTTTAAAACATGGATCACCTTTCCTCCATTTTCCAATAATAGTCTCATTGTTTACTTCTAAGGCATCACAAAAAGTCTCTTTAACATCCCTATTGCTATCAACAGTCTGTCCAAAGCACTGTAGGTCTTTTCTACCAAGCATCTCACAATTCATCCAAAAAATACCCCTTTGCCCATTTATAAAATCATTCCATCATTTTGGTAATGGCAAAAGCACTTCCTCACTCCTTGGTACCAAATCATGTATTAGTAAGCCAAAGGGGTGCAGATGCAAAATAACAGAAATTGGTTGGTCTTTAAAAGGGTATTTATTTGGGGTAGAAGCTTACAGTTACCAGGCCATAAATCATAAGTTTCTTCCTTCACTAAAATCTGTTGCCACATGTAGGAGCATGACAGCTGCCGACATTTGCCATGGTTCAGGCTTCCTAGGTTCCTCTCTTCCTGGGGCTTTATTTCTCTCTGGGCTTAGCTCCTCTGTTTCCTCCACAAAGTCAGCTGTAGACTATGAAGCTCTCTAGGCTTTGCCTCTCTCCATAAGGCCAGCTATGAACTGTCAGGTGAATGATTTTCTTCTCTTCTCCCAGGGCCTTCTCTTCAACATCAAAACTCCAATACCAGAACAGCTCCAACTCTGTCTTTTGCAATGTCTTTTATCTTTGAGACATCACCCACCAAGGGGTGGGGCTCAACCCCCTATTGACTTGGCCCAGTGAATGCCCTAATCATAACTTAATCATGCCCAGATTTGCAGACCACTTTATAAGATCTATTTTTGGAATTCATAACTATATGAAACTGCCAAACTGCTACAGGGAGCTTCCCTGCAGCATCTGGGATTTTTTTCTCATGACTTCTCTGTTCACCTCTGTGGGAAGGTTTTGGTTTTGCCCCATTATGCATATTTAAGATAGAGAACCAGTGGAATTTCATTAAATCAGTTCTATTTGGGCAATTCCATTGATAAATATAATCTATAAAGTTATGTGAAACAAGCAACATTCATAGAAGTTCATTCACCTGAACTCATTTAATGAAATGTCAAAGTCATGATGAATTCAGAAAACAAGGAGATGTGAAAATGTCTTCAATGAAAATTGTATTCTCATCATGACACAATTTATTCCCTATGTGGATTTGACTTTTCTCCCTGAACTTCCCTTCACAGCACTTCCACCCATGGACTTTCTGAAAGCCTCATGCACCAGGTAAATGTTCTCCTTAATGCCCTAATTCTGCCATAATTATAGGTGAATTCAGTGTCCAGGCCAAATCCTTTCCCATCATGTTGCTGCCTCAGCCACAAGGAACATGACTAAGGATGAAGGTCTTAGCAACTTTAATATTAAATCAACAACAGATATTATTAAATTGCCAGTTTGCAATATGCAGTATTCAAGGTCCCTCTATGATATGATGAATTAGAAAGAAATATTCAGAGATGAGATGAGCTACATCACTCAATGCTCTGGCATGGAGTCTGAGGGTGAGTAGGGATGAACTTCCTCAGTTACACAGGTATGATAAGTCAGGGGCAGGATCAAAACAGGTGTTCCCTGGGCAATTCTGGTTTCCAAAGTGAGGTCACATACATGTCCTTTCTGACTCCCATGGATAGTAATACTAATAATGACAGCAGTGAAAATTTCTAGCAACACTAACAACTTACTGAAATTACAATCCTGAAGTTGATAGTGAGGAATGACATCAGGAAAATGGAAATTTAGCATCAAACACCCTACCCACACTGATATTTCAATAATCATCCAGAATCCACTACAGCCAACATTGTCAGAGAATATATACATACAATATATTTTATTTTTATCCCATAGATGTATATACACACACATACCCATATATAATGTCTGGGGTAGTGGCTCAATAATCATATTCCAAAGCCATCCCTTGGCTGCTTCTGAATTTCTGACTAGCTAATTCAAAACATTTCCTGCTGAAAGTTGAGGAAACTGGGCTACATGAGTAGCCACCCCAGGGAGAGGATTGTGCTCCCCAACGGCTCGACCAGTATCCTCCCTCCAGGTTACCTCTTATAGAAGGACCTCTCCTCATCCCCTTTCATTTTACATGCAGAGTGACCTCTGAGATGCAAATCAACACATGGGCAGACAGATGAAACCACAGAACAAATTTGTTTAAATTTAGGTTCCTTCTATGGCAAGAAATACATTTTCCAGGCCTCATGGACCTCATCCACAAGAACATGAAACTTTGTGGTTCTTCCTCTTCCTGGTGGCAGCTCCCAGATGTGAGTGTGTCAGGGATTCAGAAATGAAAGTAATGAGGATGCTACATCTGGCCACATGACTCACTGTGGTTCTACTTGTCCTCAGGTGTCCTGTCCCAGGTGCAGCTGCAGGAGTTGGGACCTGGCCTGGTGAAGCCCTCACAGACCCTGTCCCTCACCTGCAAAGTCTCTGGAATCTCCTTAGACAGCAATCATATGAGCTGTGTGCACCAGTTTCCAGGAAAGGGGCTGGAGTGGGTTGGCATTATAATTAATAGTGGAGGCACAAGCTACAACCCAAATCTTAAGCCCCAACTCAGCATCACCAGGGACACCTCCAAGAATGAAGTTTATTTAAAGTTGAGCAGCCTGGGAGTTGAGGACACGGCCACTTATTATTGTGCAAGATACAGAGTGAGAGGAAGTTAGGGTGAGCCCAGACAAAAACTTCTCCTCATGGCACAGGAAAAGACTGGGCTGCATTGGGCTCTAGGGACCACGAGGGGGTGCTCAGGGACCACCCCCAGCAGCAGGTGCAGAGAGGGCCTGGGAAGGAGTTTCCTTTGTATGTTAGATTCAACCTCAGAACTTTTATATTACTAACTCTGTGTGTAAATACAGACATACATACATATTATTTTAACATTATATATCATATGTGAAGCAGGTAAGGTTATCATAAAGAACTTGTCACAATTCTAATTCTCCCTGCAAAACCATAGGCTTCTGAAGGTAGAGGTTACTGGACAGACCTCACAGGGATACAGACCTCCTCAGAGGTGTGCTTGGGCCTCATAAATTGAGCACATCATTGGAAGCAGAGCATGACTCCAACTCCCTCCACCCTTCCCTGTACCTCCATGTGGGAAACAGTTTTCTCATGGTGCATCTTGTGTCTAAGGAGTGAGTGTTCCTGTTTCCCATTGTGCAGGGCCAAGTGCACATAGAGGTTCCAGGCCAGGGGTAAGCACACCCTTCCTGATCAAAACTTAGTCCCCTGGAGCACACCTGGCTCCTTATCTGTTGTAATCTCTAAGTTTCCTCCAGAAAGACTGGAATATGAGAAAATGGGCAGTGTTCTGAATAGCACCCAAGTTGCCCCTGTGCCTTTTTCTAATATAACATTTGCCCTATCATGTATTGCTACACCCTCCTTAGAGTATAGTATGTTTTTCCAGTTGTTTCTTCCCAATCTTCATTGGTTTTTCACCAGTGTCTTCAGCTGCCTATTTCAAAGTCCTTCATCTCCATGTTATGCCTTTCATTTCTCACTGAGGTTAGAGGAGGTGGTTCTGGATGTACTTTGCATGATCGTGTCAATTTCCTCCCTCTTTCTATTGGATCCCAACAATGGCATAGAATACTGGTTTTGTATGTTTCCCATATGCAGGTGAAATCTTTGTTCTGTAGTGGAGCTAGGGATGTGGTTGTGGTTGTATTTCCACAATAGATGTTGGCCCTCTCCACATGCACCACTCAGGGAGGGGAGTTTTGTTTCCTTAGCATGTTTCATGCTGATATTTGAGTGTGTTTGTGTGTTTGTATTCTCCTTAATTCTGAGGAAAATCATACAATACAGTAGTAATCGGGACCCTGGGAGAGACACACTTTAGCAAATTTACCAATACTTAAATTTAAATTGATCAAAATTAATAACTGGTGATTTAAGAGAATCATCATTAAGATTTTAAAAATTTAACTCATCAAGTGGGGGAAAGCATTTCTAAACCATACATGTAATAATGGACTTGTATATAGAATATGTTAATTACTTACATCTCAATAAAAATGGCACAAAGATATACAAATGGTTAATAAAGAGATAAAAAATAGTTTTGCATGATTTGTCATGGAAATATAAATAAAAACTGGAAGGCAATATCATTTAATAGCCACAAAGAGGGGTAGAATAAAAAGTTGGGGTAGCGACAAGTATTTTAGAGGATGTGGAGAAATACAAAACCTATTACAATGCAGGTGAGAATGTTAAATAACCCTCTTTGAAAACAGACCTGCAGGTCCTCAAATTACTAAATAAAAAATTGTCATATGAACCTACAGTTCCACATCTAGTATATATCTGAAAATATTGAAAACAGATATTCAAATATATATTTGCATACCAAAGTTCATGGCAGCATCATTTACAATAGCCAAAAGTTTTAGGCAATGCAAATTTCCACAAACAGATGAATAGGTATACAAATGGAAAACAGAGAGGAATCTCAGTCACTTGCACAAAGGGAAGATACGAGGTATAACAGGGATGAACATTGAAATGTGTTTTTATATTAAATAGGCCAAATACAAAATGAAACATATTGCATGATTTCACTTATATGGAATGCCAAGAATATGCAAATTCATATATTTAGGAATTAGGTTAGAGTTTACGAGATTCATGATTGAATCAGGAGGGAATTCTTAATAGGTAGAGGCATTCTGTAGGATGTGATGAAAAATTTTCATTATGTTTGGTGGTGCTTCTTGCACAAAATTGTGAATTTAAAGAATACCCCACTATTGTACACATGAAAGAGGTTAAATTGAGAATTTTTTGTTTCAGGTATGTCACCCAAATAATTTATTTTGTTACAAAATAGAAATTAATTACTGATACTCACTACCACATGGTTGAACTTCAAAAACAGTATAACTGAAAGATGCCAGGCATGAATTATAATATAATCTATTTCCCTTCATATTAATGGCAATAATAGTGATACCTATAGAGATAAAAATTAGATTTAATATTTGTTGTTGTTAAATGGGAGGTAGAAGAATAGGAGTATATTTGGGAGAGAATAGGTTAATTCTTTATTAGTTTATCAAAGCATTTTAACATTGACTCTGGTGATGGTAGCACATATTTTTGCATAAAACAATAACCATCGAATTATATGTTTTGAATGGATGGACTTTATGGTATATAATTTGTACCTTAATAAAACTATTTTTTTAAAAGGAAATTAATTGTTACCTGGAGAAAAAAGAAGGGTAGGAGGCAGAAATTACAGAATAATGGGTGGAAACATTTGGGATTTTACTATTGGGGTGGTAATGATGGTTAAACATGTGTACATTTACATTAATACCAAATGTTGCACTTAAAATATAATGATTATCATCTATCAATTATGGCTCAATAAAGCTGATACAAATAAACAAATGGATAGATTTGAATAGGACGGAGAGACAGAGAGATAAATCTTGACCTGTGAAATGCCAGAATGCAATTCAAATACATCTGCTGAACACTGGTTCTCTCTACATTCTTTAGGTCAACAAAAAGGACAGACCAACATAGCACAATGGTCTCATTACACAAAGAGGAATGCTACAAATCTATCTAGGCATGCTCCTCTCTATCCTCATTGGTTCAGGGGAGCCATTGAGTCTAGTGGGGAGGAACACAGGCCAGGCACTGGGGCTCACTGTCAACAGACATAGGCTTTGGGCATATTGTCCAAGCATTCTAAACTTCCTTTTAAAATTTCATATTTGTAAAATGGAGGTGATACTGATATATTCTTCACAAAGTTTGTGCACTTACATATAAATTAAATAAGATCAAGGATGGTTAGTGTTTCTCACAGTGCAAATAATAATATTAATATTGTCCCAAATGCCATCATTGCCACCTAACTATCCCAGGACACTCATGCCTGCTCTGTGGCACTTCCCTTTTCCAAGTCTCCACCTGAGAGCTAGCAGTGTAGGAGGAGGACTTACAAATGGTCTTCCTCCCTTTGCTGATGTAAACCAGCCCAGCCCTGATCCTGCAGCTCTGGGAGAGGAGCCCAGCCCAGGGATTCCCAGGTGTTCCAATTTGGTAATCAGGAATGAACACAGATGAATATTGACATTGTGCTGAGATGGGTTTTCTCATCATTATTTTAAAAGATCACTTTATTGGGAAAAAGAGACAATAGTACATGAGTTGATATGGTAGAGAGAAACAGTGGATGCATATGGCCATTTTCCTGACCAGGATGTATGTGCTTGCAGGTATTCAGTTGGTGAAATTTCATACAACCTAGGGTGTTTCTGATACTCTCCTTGGAAGCTTCTGGATTCACCTCCAGTAGCTACAACATGAACTGAGTCCTGCAGGCTCCAGAGCTCAGCCAGCATGTGCTTAGGCATTATTAATGCTGCCATTGCCACAAACAATGCAGAACTCTGAGGGGCCATTTCACCATCCTCAGACAGTTTGCCATGAGCCCTCTGTGTCTGCAGATGGACAGTCAGAGCTGAGTACACAGTCATGCATTGCTGAGGCAGACATTGTGAGGGGAGCCTGGGGGACCCCAGACTCACTCTTACCTTGCAGGGGTCTGGAGGTGGTTGGGATGCAGGGTAGTCAGCATCCGCTGAACACAATTCCCACTCCCAGGAACAAGGAAGACTGAGGTTAAGGGCTGGCTCCCTGTTAAGTCTGGGGTTTCCACTAAATATAACTTTTCTTCCTGAGAACCTCTTTATATTTAAGATCATGCATTCAGACTGAAAAAGAGACTTCAGTGGATTTGCCAATTAAGAGAGCCTTTGGGTTCAGTTTGGAACCAAGAGGGAGACAAGGACAGGGTCAATTTCCTATATAAAGTAATATATTTCCTATCAAAATCTCCTCCTCACACAAAAGTGTGCATGTCAGACTCAGCACTGGTATGGTTATCTCTTTTTTTCCATAATCCATTTATTAGTCCCTGTTTTAGCAAGGCCACTGGGGTGTATTCAGCCAAAACTGCACATCAAATGAATCCTGTGTCTCCCAGGACCTGGTCTGACTTAGTATTGCCCCCAAGCTTTGTCTTTGGCTCAGAATAGCCCTCAGGTCTCCTGCCTTCACACAAACATGGAGATGATCTCAGAAATCATCAGCTGGGCTCCTGGTGCTTTTTATGTCTTTGCATGTGGAGGAATGAGTGGTGCATTCTCAGGGCCAGAAGAGTATTTACTGCTTTTAATACAAGAAAACAAGATTTGGTTTTATTATTTTTGATGACATAGATTCAAACGTGTGGCCACAAACAACTTTAATTGAGTGCATTAGCCCAATTGTATTATTAAATGATGCTGTGCTATATGCTGTTTTTTGCTTATAAATGTCTTTCTCTTAATGACTGTTATATGTAAAGTACTAACACATCTCCCCAATTTTGTTGCTTTCTCTCCCTGTACAGAAATCTTAGAATAGAGAAAGATCATCCTCATCCTTTGCTTTCCCATCATAATAGCAGAGATTACCTAACTGCTCAGCATGGGGGAGACATGGATCCTGCAAATCTCAACGTTTATCCAGCTGTGGATAAATAGAGTCAGGGCATTCCTCATATTTGGAGACTTTGAGTTTCCCCTGCATTTGACTGCTGCTTATGTCTATCTAATGAGGAGATCAGAGTAAGGAACCTCATAAGGCTGTCACCCCTTAGCTCTTTCTTCAATTCACAACCGAAGGGTAAAGAATTTTTAATTAAATCTACATCTTCCTAACAACAGTTTCTCTTTCTAACATGCTACAATTTGGTTAGAAACACATGCTAACATTTATTTGTACCCCTATATCTGCAGAATCTCCTGAATTGATATGATAAAATCATCATAACAGTGATTTTTCAATATACAGTAATGTATGTGCTTGAGAATGTCAATGTTTGAGTAGAGCCCCATTTATATCAGCATAATAAGTAATAATCTTAGTTACATTCTGTAGCAGTTTAGCATTATTTATGAATTCCAAAAATAGATATTGGGTTATTCTTGTAAACTTGTCTCTTCCTCTGGGTGTGATTAAATTATGATTAGGACCACATCAGTATGGTGTTGAGTTCCCACCCCTTGGTGGTTATGGACTCATAGATAAAAGACATGACAAAGAAAAGAGTTTGGAGTTCTGATGCTGGGTTTTTAGCTAGAACCCAGAAAGGGAACATACAGGAGAAGACACAGAGGAATAGAGACAGCTTTTAGACATGGCAGAAGCCCTGGGAAGAGAGACAGAGCCATACACCTGATAGTCTACAGCTGGCCTTGGGGAGAGAAGCAAGCCTGAGCCTGAAGAGAATCAAGCCCCAGGGACAGAGAAAAAGGCTAGAGACCCTGATGGCCAACAGCTGATATTGTAAGAAGTTGGGACCAAGGAGCAATAAGAGCAAAAAGAAGGCTGAGTGTCAACAGCCATCTTGTGCCAACACATGGCAACAGATATTGGTGAGGGAAGGAACTTATGCTTCATTGCCTGGTGACTGTAGAACCCCAAATAAATACCCTTTATAAAAGCCAACAGATTTCTGGTATTTTGCATCAGCACCCCTTTGGCTGACTAATACAGAATTTGGTACTGGGAGTGGGGTAGTGCTTTTGCAATTACCAAAATTCTGGAACGGTTTTATAAATGGGTAGGGGGTATTATTTGGATGGATTGTAAGATGCTTGTTAGAAAATACCTACAGTGCTTTCACAATACTGTTGGTAGTAATATAAACTCTAAAGAAACTTTTTTAAATGATGACTTAGAAGTAAATGATGAAACTACTATTGAAAACTGGAGGAAAGGCAATCTATGTTTTAAAGTCACAGATAACTTAGTAATATTAATTCCTTGTGCTTTATGGAAGGCAGAATTTTAAAATGGTGGGCCTGAGCATTTAACTGAAGAACTTTTCAAAGTAAATTCAGAGAATGAAGCTTGGATTCTCCTTACAGTTTATGGCAAAATGCTGGATGAGTGAGATAAGTTGAGAAATGAATTGTTGGGCACAAAGAAAACAGAAATTGATTTTGTAAATTCCAAGCCTCTGGAAATCAAGCTCCCAGTCAATAGTGCCCCCATTTGAAGACTTACCTAAACTTGGAAATTGTAAATCAGGATTGAAAATGCAGTTATCTCAGAAGGACTTGTGGAAAGTCTTTCTGTCTGATGGCTTTAATCCCTGCTTTCTGCATGCTAAACCAACAAATTTTTTAGAGAATTGTATGAACAACATCACTGTCAGCCTGGACTAAAAGGGACATGGAAGTGAGACATTGAAGGGGAAATGATTTCAAGAGGAAAATCATGGAAGCTGAGATCTGGAATTAAGATATCACCTTGGGCCAAGAGGGGAACACCAGCCATGTGTACAAAGAGAGTGACTGCCTCAGCAGTTGAAGAGGGTGCATGTTCCCACCTGATGTTTGGGGAGACTTTTGTTGCCCCAGGGTACAGAGAAGTTGGAGCACATTCCTTAAGGATTAGGGCAGTTGAGGTCAGCATCCCATACATCTGAGAGGGGTGTTCCTGTCCCCATGGATTAGGGAAGGCCAGGCAGTCAACTTGCTGCTCTGAGTGGGTTGAGCCTGTATGCCAAAGGTTAGGGAGGATGTTAACTTCACCTCACTGTTCTAGGGGAGTTAGGTCTCTAATCCAAAGATTGGTTAAAGTGTAACAATCACTCCAAATGCTTTTGGATGGTGAGTTCTGGAGCTTTGTTGACACCCAGATGTTTGATGAGGGTGGACCCAAGAAAATGGCCATTGGGCAATCCTGTGGAAAGTGTAGGTCCCCATGAAAACCCAAGGAGAAGAAACCATCATGTTAAGAATAACTCTCAGACATTGAAATTGAATGGAGGAAGCCCTGCATGTTTACTGAACTGTAGAGGATTCATGACTCATATTTCCCTCCCACTTTCTCCTTTTCTAATGGAAATGTTTATCCTTTGTCCATTTGTGTACTGGAAGCAAATGAATGGTTTTGTAAGTTTCAGTGGTCTGCAGCAGATGGGACTTTGCACCAAGACAAACTGTATTTCTTTAAGCTGATTATGATGTGATTTTGGACTTGCATTGTTACTGATTTAAGGTTTTCTGAATATTGTGATGTATTTTTGGAACTCAGAGGATGGAGTGTAGCATTTTGGCATTATTTATCAATTCCAAAAACAGATATTGGATTATGCTTGTAAACAGGTATGTTCCTCTGGGCATGATTAAATCATGATTAGGGTTTTGATTGGGCCATGTCAGTAGGGCATTGAGTCCCTGCCCCTTGGTTTGTAGGGACTCACAAATAAAAGACACGACAAAGAACAGAGTTGGTGTTCTGATGCTGAGTTTTGAGCTGGAGCCAGGGAAGTGAACATACAGGAGAAGAATACAGAGGAATAGAGATGGCTCTTAGACATGGCAGAAGCCCTAGTGAGAGAACAGAGCCATTCACCTGATAGCCTACAGCTGGCCTTGTAGAGAGAGACAAGGCCTAGAGAGCTTCATAGTCTAGAGCTGACCTTGTGTAGGAAAGCAAGCATGAGGCCAGAGAGAAATGAGCCCCGGGGAGAGAGACAAAGGCTATAGAACCTGATAGCCTGCAGCTGATATTGTAAGAAGCTGGTACCAGAGAGCCTTAAGAGGAAGAGGAAGGCTGAGCATCAGCCGCCATCTGGCTCCAACACGTGCCAACAGACATTGGTGAGGGAAGTAACTTATGCTTTATTGCTAGGTAACTAAGCTTCTATCCCAAATAATTACCTTTTATAAAAACCAACAAATTTCTGGTATTTTGCATCAACATAGCTTTGGCTGACTAATACACCTACTTTCATTCCACAATGAGAAGTCATTCCAAAGCTGGTATTTAGGTGAGAAAGTTTCTTTTTCAAAAAGAATGTTAGTGCTTTCAAGTTTATTTATCTCCCCTAAAGCTTTGTGAATATATTTATGAGAAGTAGATAAATAAGCTATTTGAAAATGCTGATTCATGCACAATTTAATTAAATGTTCTTGGGAATCTCTTGAGGGTTCTCTGCTCTGTGCCCAGCTCTCACACTGTAGGATGAGGACAGGGAGCTCCAGGCTACAATGAAGGGAAGGAAGGGAGAGGCAGGGGGAGTTGAGGAAGGGTTACTGTCAGGACCAAGGCCTTCTTCTCTTAGGGCAGCCAAAGTCTCTTTTCTCATTCTGGGATCCTGACAGTTTGGGAAGAACCTCTTAATTTATCTTTGATCTATTGAAGCTCACCCAGGCAAGAAGTTGAAGCAATTATACATTAACCCTACTGGCCCCAGGACATGAATTTTTGCCAAAAATCTGAACCATCCCCAGTCAGTTCTCAGATTTAATGAATCCTGGATGACACCTTGATGAAGCCTTGTGAAAATTGAGCAGATGATCTGGCTAAACAATTCACACACTCCTGATCAATAGAAACTGAGATAATTTGTTTTTGCTTTGAATTTATGAATTTTGAGGGAATTTTCAAGCAGTAAATTGCACAGACACACATGCATACCCACACATAATGTATAGAGTAACATTATAATAGTGCTTCAAGATATGTTCTTTATACCATGGCACCCTTTGAACAATTCCTTCATTATCGTGTAACTCTTGGTTACATGCAGCACAGCTACCCCTCAAGATCTTATTTTGCTTAGCCTTAGTTGGGGTGGAATTAAAATGATTTCCCCTTGAATATAATGACCCAATACACCATGGGAACAAAGGTAGTTGGCACCTACCTCAAAGCTGCAACCCTGTGATCATGAGCCAGTACTTGAAGGATGGCACCAGGTGCTGCCAGGGATCACTGTTCTCTCTAAAAAGAGGAGGACAAGTCTTGAGGCTGGCACCAGGGGAGCTTCAGGGATGGCTTCCACAGTGGCCATGTCCATCTATATCAGCTCCCTTTGGATGGAGACAATATACTTGACTTTGACCATGAGCTCCATCACAGCACCAGGCTTGATGGGGGTTATTTTGCTTCTAACTTCAGATTAGAGAACTCCTTGTAGTCCCCATCAGGCCCAAACCTGGACACTCAACAGAAATCTCTGGTATGCGCTGGGAAATTCTCACGTTGTTGCAAATTTCCTTATTCAGAGATTATGCTGTCTAGGATACTTGAATGAGATTCCAGTTAGTCTTAGAACATGAAGCAGACAGTTCAGGAGAGTAAAAAGGGAGGAGGACTGGAGGGAGAGGAGGATCTCTTGTCTGTGATTTATGCAGCATATATGGGAAGAAGCTGGATGCTGCCCCAGTTCCAAGACTGCCATACAGTGCCTCCCTGATACTCCATTCAGCTCCTTTGAATGGCTGATCCTCTAAGGAATGGACCTGCCATGGGGTCAAGAGAGAGCTCACAGGGTCAGACTCAGCCAGACATCCAGCCTAGCCTCTGGTTGCTTTCTTTGTGGGGGAAAGAGAAATAGTTTTTGATTCCCCAATCACAGGGCATTAACTGTTGGCCCTGAAACACTGATGTCCAGAGCCTCAATATTCCACTCCCTTCAACCAGTACATGGGGTTAAAAGAATATGCTGTCTGTCATCTGCTTGACATGGGTGCTATGAGGAAAGAAAGCTGGATCATATTTACAGTTCTTCAGGAGGACCTGGTAATAGAAATCACTGCCTTGTTTCTGGTACTGAAACAATTTCCCATGCACTCAACATCAGATGACTTTTAAATTTTTTTCTTATTTTTAAGGAAGCTTTTGATTAAATAAATGTTACATAAAAATATAGGAGAGTGTCCCGACCCGCGGGACAAATCAAATGAGACTCCAAGTTACCCAGCGAAGGAATGAGGCATAGACACGTGTAAGAAAATGGCTGTGCACTTTTATTCTACTAACATAGCTCTTCCGTTGCTCTGCCACGAGGGTTACAATCAGCTCTTTTATAAGCAGGGAAAGGGGAAGTGCATTAAGCCTTAGGTGTCAATACATGATTGGGTAATTTGAGTTGCTAGGCGTGGTAGAGATGGTGACTATTCACGCGCGCGTGAACATTGTGGCGCGAACAGTAACAGGATATGCTATTTTAAGAAGAAGAAGAAGAAGAAGAAGAAGGAGGAGGAGGAGGAGGAGGAGGAGGTAAAGACGGCCATGACAGTTGTATTCATTCAACATTGCCCCCAACATCTCCTCCCTTTTGATTTAAAAACAAAGCATTATAGACTGTTACCAACTGGATGGAAGGTATGGAGGGGGGGACTGTGCCTGTTTTAGGTCAGGACCATGCTATGCGATTCCTGGATCTTACCCGTCATTGGAGACCTTAGCAGCAATTGGGCCAGGGCCCTTTGGCAACAATCGGCTAGGCTCCTGTCTTAGGTTGTCCAGAGTGCTTATCGCAAAAGGGGTTCAGTTGCCCATCATTGACTAACCAGTCCAGCACCCTAGAAGGTATGCAGTGCCACAGGGTGGCTTTAGAAGGTTTTATTATTACAGAAGATTTTGTTTTTCATTGGGGGCAAATTTCGTTAACCAACTCTGGGGAAAGGCCATTTTCGGAGAGGTGAAGTCTGTGATAGTGCACCTGAATGGGTTTACCAAGAGCGGAGTTTATTTGGTCTTTGACCATCTGAATAACTTTTTGTAAGGCCCAAGGTGCAAAGGTTAAAATAAGCAGAAAGGTTATAAGAGGAGTTATTATAGGGATTATATAGGGGAGTACTGAGGAGGACAGCCAAGAGAATGGGCTTGGAGTTTCTAGGGATCGTTTTTTTCTAAAGTCCTCCTTGATTTTGGTTAGCACATCTAGGTTTTGTTCAACAGTTCCTGACTCATTGATGTAATAACAACAGTCCTCTTTTAAGAAGAAACAAGAGCCACCTTTGTCTGCTGTGAGGAGATCAAGTGCTCGTCGATTTTGTAGAACCACACGTGCTAGAGATGTAAGCTGGCGTTGTAATGCAGCAAGCGACTTGGTGGTGGAGTCTAGGGCAGCTTCAAGCTTTTCTTCGAAGTCTCTGGCACTGGAGATGCCATACCCTAGGGCAGCACTAGAGGTTCCGGCAGCAGCAAGG
>JAQZBX010074497.1:0-14745 GCA_029593785.1 Cabassous unicinctus
TGCTCAGTTCTATCTTCATGGAGCAGGTTTTGACATTCCTTCCATGAAATCATTGTGCTGTCCAGTTCAGGTCATATTTCAATTGTAAGTAGACATCAGAGAAGAGACACAGGCATTTTGAAATGAGGAAGGAATTAGAGTCATTAGGTGCCTTCATTTGGCAGGACATGGCCCCTTCCTGAATGGTTGAGGAGAGATGGGGGAACATGGAAAATCCAGAGTTATCAACAAAGACCTTATAAATTGATGTTCAGTGATCTTTTCCAGCTTCCTTTGCAGGAGAAGATGGGTTTCATGGTCACTTTGTCCGTAAATATGTATAATACATGTTTATACTTTGTTTTCTTTATCTGATACCCTGAAAGAATGTTTTTAGATTTTGCCTTATTCTAGTAGTCCTATTTTGGAAGTCTTCTAATTTTTCAAAGCATTCTTTCATGTGCAGCAGTCATCAAAGAAGAAAATGCCATATTCTTGTGTGACTATTACAAAATAAATACAATATCTAGCTATTTTTGTATTCTCTTGAAGCTCATTTCCTAGTGTGAAATGTTACAATAATTCTAAACTGTGTCAAGAACAATGAATCTAGTTATGAATAGAATTCAGCTGCTAGTAACAGAAATCTTAGGAAAATAGTGGTATTAAGAAATTTTGGTTTATTCATGCACATATCACATGTCTATAGTTAGTCATTCCATGGATGGTATGGCAGTTCAGGAAGGTTTTAAAGAACTCCAGTTACTTTTATTTTTGAATAGCTGTTGCACTTATGGATGTGAAAAACATCAAGTTCATGAAGAATGGATTTAGAGATATAGTACAAATGAATGTACAATATGAGACATTTAAAAAATCTTAATTCCTACTATAATATATATAAGAAAAATGTCATATCTCAATCTCATCAGATTAAAAAATAGCTGGATACAATCCATGGAACCGGAACACTAACCAGAAGAAGAACATTGCCAGTTCGCAAGGAGCTTTTTTATGCTGAAGGTGATTTATACACTAAATGTAATATCATTCAGCAGTAAAAGGAATGGAACACCTGATACATGCTACAACATGTACACTTTGGATACACAATTTTGAGAGGAACAAGACAAATTTAAAAAGAGACATATGTTATGGTCTTAATTATATGAAATAGGAAGTACAAGGAAATTTCATAGAGGTGGATAGTAGCTTATGTTACCATGGACTGAGTTGTAAAATAAAGTCATTAAATTACTTAATGTGTACCAAGTTTCTGATTGAGGTGATGAAAGAGTTTAGGTAAATATTTTTGTCACCACATCTTGTGAATGTAAACATTTCCAGTGACTTGTACACTTGAATATGGTTACAATGCAAATTTTAAATTGTACTTATTTTACTAGAGTATGAAGTTTAAATATATACATATATATATAGCTTTTTATTTCTTGTTTAGTCTTAAATTAAAAATAAATATTAACAGAACTATTAACAAAATATATTGAGCACCAGTCAAAGATATATGGGAAAAAATGAAAAAAATTCTTGTTGCTAGTCTCAAGTCTTGTTGTGTAAGAAGATATTTCTTTAATGAGCAAACATTTTATAAACTAGAGACAAAATGACAGGTGATAATTTTAGTTATAAGCATGTCATTCGTAATTGTTTTGGCAAAGCCTCATGAAGCAAAGTAATATAGCAACCATGGTTTTATATATAATGAATATGGTTTTCCTCTTTATTGAAAAGAAGAATAGCAAATTTCTAGAGGTAA
Organism: Cabassous unicinctus; assembly: GCA_029593785.1. NCBI lineage: Eukaryota > Metazoa > Chordata > Mammalia > Cingulata > Chlamyphoridae > Cabassous > Cabassous unicinctus. The sequence continues at coordinate 1,757 of JAQZBX010074497.1, forward strand.
TCACAAGGGCTGTGTTTTCACCCAGTTTCAGAGCTTTGGAGGTCTAATTGACCTGGTCCAGGTAAGCACCTCAGTCTTAAACTTTGGAACAACTTTAAGTTAATGGATGGTATATGTTGCTAGGAGGTTATATCTGTGGAAGGCAGCAGAGTTCATTGAGGAGAAATCTTAAAAATGAGGTTCCCTTGACTCAGAAATGGGCTATTGGGAACCAAGCATCAGTCATAAAAATTTCCTTTCTGTCCAGACCAGTGTCCCACAGGGAAATGATGTCTCCTGGGTTGAAGCAACAAGGAAACATGCTAATGAGCAGTTATAAGGAAGCTGAAAATATTTCCTCTGTGGTGGTCCCTCACCCTGTGCAACCCTGGGCTGGATAGGACATGCTACTTTCCTTGGGAGCCTCAAGCCTGGCTGGTGAACTGATGCCTGACTCCTTTATGATGTCTTGATGGTGAAAGAACTTCAGTCCCATCAGCAACCACCCAGAAAGGAATTTCCACTTCCCCACGGACACTTTCTTCTCAGAGACACCATCCTGGTGAGTCTGAAAATTCAGCAGAATTTTCAGGAAAAGGGTCATGGAGAATTGAAGCTGATATCATTTTCCTGAGATCATCTAAGAGTCAGTCCAGGCTAGCCTGGAGCTGAGAGATACTCAAATCAATCCTATATAGGTGATTAGATTCAGACATAGAATGGTTTGGTTCCTATCAAATTTCAATGGCTGATCTATGTAGATCTGAGCTTCAATGTTACTTTTGTCTGATTCCAAAAATTTTTGTATTCAATATTATTCAAATATATTCTACAGTGAAATTGGGGTAGTAAATGATTTTATCAGCCATCTCAATTTGCTTGAGCTTCCATTTTATCCAGGGACATATAAAGAAGAAATGGAGGTTAAGTGAAGCAAACTAACATACCAACAGTCCTTTGCAGTGGTGATAAAGCCCCATGCCTCAGCCTGAGAGGAATAAAGGGTCCCAGCTAACACCAACAAACCCTGTTGCTGACATTCACCAGATGGCTGCAACCCTACCTCCCCATTCTGCTTGCTACTTAATGAACTGAGCCTCAAGGATTTCCTGCCCACCTCAAGGACTCACAACCCAAAAAGCCCCACTACCCACACAGCTCATGGTATACATGTACTAACCATAACTCATGTCCCCTTATCTCTTCCCATCCCCCTGCAAGCTCTTCTTTGTCTCAAGTAACCATATAAACTGTTCCACCCATTCTTCTCACCCCTTTGAGCAGAAATCTCTTTTTGGTGCTGCTTCTGCACTCCATTTTAAAGTCTGTTTGTTTTATTTTAGCATAACACTACCAATTCTTATGAAATAGACTTCCAACTTTTGTGGTACTTAATGTATTTTCTTCTGTATAATGTTGGCTTGTTCACTTTTCTCATTTTACTCTTGGAGTGCTCATTTTGTGTCTTGTCTTGACACTAAAAATATCAGTACCTTATTTTTATAAATTGATTTTTGCTATTTTATTAGTTTCTCTGGATCTGAGGCTATATTACCAAGGATGGAAGGCCACTAGAAGCAAGGAAAGTTTCTTTGTCATAGTCCCTGAATTTTGATTTGAGATTATAATTTTTCTTCTCCATCAGATACATTGCATTTCTCTCTCTATGAAGATGTAGCAGATTTTTATGTTTCTTTGAACCCAGGACAGACAATTGTCATAACAAAATGAAGCCCTAATTATTCCTATGCAAGGCACTTTGCTATCTGGAATTTCTGGACAGCATTTCTAAACATTTTGGGGACATAATATGATTCTGTCAGCTTGAGATATATTTACTCTTGGCTTTCTCAGTATTCCTTGGAGTGAGAAGAACATGATATTGTTGCATTGAAAATAAAACAAACAGACTCAAAAAGTAGGTGCAGAGAAAGTTTATTGAGCTAAAGTTGCATTAGGACAGCAGCAGCCTCAAAAGGGGTTTCTGTTCAAAGTGATGAGCTGGGGCAGCAGCTTATATGGCTGCTTGAAACAATGCTAATGCATGGAGGAATGGAGAGGGACAAAGGGGTCATGAATTATGATTAGTATCTGTGCTCCATGAACTATGAAGAAGTTGTGAATTATATGGACTATGGGGGATGTGGATTGTCCCAGCTGGGTGTACTTGATGCCCATTTCACTTATTAGCAAGAAGAAGGTTAATGTAAGGTTGTTTACAGAAAGTGCAGATCGGCAGACATTGCTGGTTTCAGCCTGATATCTTTGTTATAGTTCCTTCTCCTTGGCTGGGACAAGAGTGTTTATCAGCACAGCAAAAGCTGATCAATATGTAAGCCTGCTTTAGTTAGCCTCTGTTTCTTCTTAAAAATTCCTGGTGAAAATGGAAGCTCAAGTAAATCAAAATGGTTAGTAAAATCATTTATCATTCCAATTTCACAGTATAAACATTGTACCAAGAGAATATTCTGTGGTGCATTTCTGTCTGTGTCTGTGTTTCCAATTTCCTTAAAGTGTGTGTTTTTGTGTTTGTGTGTATACTTGTGCCTTCTATCTTTCTGTGTGTAGTTGTGTTTGACTGTGTGCATCACTGTATGTGTGTAAGTCTGTGTGTATATCTGTGCTTGTGTATCTGTGTGTGTGTCTATGTCTGTCTGTCTTATTATATGTCTGTGTGTCTGTCATTGTGTGATTGTGTGTGTTGTGTGTGTCTGTGTGTGTGTTTCTGTGAGTGTTTCCATGAGTGGGTATGTGTGTGTATAGTAAGGTTTGCAGTCATCAGAGCAGGAAAAGGTTGAGCTCTGGGCTTCAATTTTGTATCTCAAACATCACATGAAGGACATGAAAGTTTCCATATGTGCTTTGAAGGAAAATCTTAGGTTTTGTAACAGCAGGCTTGAGAGCTCTGAAAACCAGCTGCTTGGTCTCATTGTGTGAGTGGTGAATTTCAGTGCAAATTGAGTTAACAATTTTCAGGATGTCTTCTGTTAATGTGAGGGCATACATTGGTAAAGAATGGAATCCTGAAAATTAGGATAGGGCCATATTGGTGATGATTGCAGGAAGTATTCTTTTCCAGATAAACTTGTAATGGTCTGCTCAAAGGACTGAGCCATCTGATGTCCACTCTGCTCTGAGCAATCAGCCTTCCCATTCCCAGCTGCAAAGATTAACTGTATTTCAATGACTGTACCTGTGACAGAATGCCCTGAGTAATTGGCTTGCAAGACACAGCTAATTCCCCTCATGACCCACCACCATTACACCTCTTTTATTCCAGACCAATAACTGCCATGATGTCCCAACAGGCCCTCAAAGATGAGGTAAAACATGTGACCTGTGGTAGTTGTGTTCCACTCTGAAAGAACTGCATGAATTTTCCAGTGTATACAGAGAGAAATCAGTGGAATATGCATGGGAATGTACATGAAGGATGTGGGATAATGGTATAAGGAACAAAAAATTGGATCCAACTGAATATATTGATAAGGACACATTTAGCAGAGATTCTGGACTGAGTCATGTAACTCAAGGGATTAGGAGAGCTGTATCCATTTGTTCATGTGGTTGGCTGAAGTAGGATCTTAACAGTGGCCTACATTAAGTGAGGGTGAAATGCCAGAACTACCCTGGAATAATGTAGATGAGGGGACCAATAGGCTTAGGGAGATTTGAGTGCTGGAGTGGATTCATCATGTAAGACCTGTTAACACACACAAGGAATGTTCAGAGGACACATTTTTTACCACAATTTTAAGGAATAAATTATGACAGAAACTCCATCATCCTTATCCCTGAAAGACCTCACTTTTTTCTCTATATAAGATATTAGTATGGGAACTGCTGTCACTGAACTTGGATCTTTAAACACAATTGGGATGATTGGATCCCAGTTTGGCAGAAGCAAGTAGCAGCACTTAATCTGGAAAGAAAAGGTGGATGTGGCTACCATAATTGAGAGCAGAGTCATAGGTGTTATCAGAATAGTCTGATTCATAAAGATCTGTGTTAAGACCTTAAGTATGGCTATTGCCAATAGAAGGGCCCAGCCAATCTGGTGCTACAAAGAAGAAACAACTTTCAGTGGGAACATGATTTATTTCAATTGCACAAGCAAGGAACTCACGGAATCTTCCCAAGATCATATCAAAGTGAGAATGCAAGCTAGATATTTTATGGGGAAAGAGAAGGGAGGAGGGTTCTAGGATCAGGTGATGACAGTGTAATACATTCCTGCCATGTTGGTGATGACACTGGATTTTTAAATGCTGTCATGGGGAGGTTGTGGACAAATTTCTTACTCCTGTGTTATTTTAAGTATGCCAACCTCCTGCTTTTTGTCCTGTTTCACATGCTATTGAAAATTAATGACTTACTGAGCTATAAGGTGCTTCTGGAGCCATTCCATGGTTTTGTTTTGAGATGTTATCTTATTCCAGATATTCCAGGAAGTAGAACTGATAAGGTCTGGTTATTGTCCTTCTAAGAACTAAGAATAAAGAGTAAGGTACTAAGATTAAGTTATTGGAAAACCAGTTCAACTTGATTGGGGGAAAGTATTGGAATTTTTCAGAGCTGCTTAAGAAAAGAAATTTTAATAAGCTCATTTTTCATCTATCATAGGTGGCATTGGCTAGTTGTTCTTAGGATAACCAGAAGTGAAATGTTTGGGCACCTCTCCTAGATTCTTTCTTGATATCTGTAAGCAGAAGACTTCAAGATCAAGTGAACAAAAGCCTATCTTCATTACAAAAATAAATTAGTGGAGTTACAATCACTTCATAAAATTGGGACAGCTTACTGGCTGAGAACCCCTTGAATGAAACAAAGAGCAGGGCACATGTGCAAAGACCCTTCCATGATGCCAGATATTTTTATTGTTAATCTTCCTTCCAACAATCCCTAAATAGACCAAGCACCTTTAACCTGGGTGATTGTGCATTGGGGAAAAGGAAATGATCAGACATTTCAGGGATTATCAGATATTTGCTCTGATCTGACATGAATTTCATGAGATGCAAAATATCACTGTGGCCCCTTAGTAAATGTAGGGGATTATGGAGGTCAGTGATCAATGGAATTTTAGATCAGATCTATCTCTACAGTGATTGCAGTGGGTTACTGTCCCATTCTGTTGTTATGCTATCAGTTCCAGAAAGAATAATTGAAATATACATGCTCAGCAATGGACAGAAACCCCACATTGGTTCCCTGTCCTGTGCAGTTAGGGTTATTATGGTAGGAAAGGCCAAGTGGAAGCCACTAGAAATGCTCCTAACTAGGAAAATAGTGAAACAAAGTAAAAGTGGATTCTGGGAGGGATTTCAGAGATTACTGCCACCATCAAAGATCTGAAGGATGCAGAGGCAGTGATTCCTACCACATCACTTTTGTGTCTCCTATTCAGCTGTGCAGAAAACATATGGAACTTGGAGAATGACAGCAGATTATCGTGAATTCAACCAGGTGCTGACTCCACATGCAGCTGCTGTTCCAGAAGTGGAATTATTGCTTTAGGAAATCAACACACCCACTGATAACTAGAGTGATTGTTTGAATTATGTACCCCAGAAGAAAACTTGTTCTTAATTTTAATCCATTCTTGTGAGTGTGAACCTCTGTAAATAGGACTTTTGAGGATGTTAATTTTATTTAAGATGTAGCCAACTGAATCAGAATGGGTCATAATCCTATTACTGGAAGCTATATAGAGAAGGACACAGAGAGAAAGCCAGAGGAAAAGGCTGGAAGGAAAAGGAACCAAAAAGAAAGGAGATGATGTCATCATATGTACTGACATTTGAGAGAAAAGCGAAGGACCCAAGGATCACTAGGAGACAGCCCTAAAACAGACTTCAAGGGCAAAGTATCTCCTTGATGACACTTCTCCTAGCCTAAAAAGTGTGAGCCAATAAAGTCCTATTGTTACAGTCAACCCATTGTATAATTTTAGAAGTTGGAAAGCTGACACATTCATGGTAGACAGCTATTGATCTTGCAAATTCTTTATTTTGTTACCTGTTAATAAAGGTCACCAGAAACAGTTTGCCTTTAGCTGGCAATGCCATTAAAAAATACACTTTCACTGTCCTACCTCAGGTCTACATCAACTATCCAGGCTTGTTTTATAATCAATCCTAGGTAACTTGATCACCATTTCCTTCCAAAAAACATCACACTGTTCTATTCTATTGATGACATTAGGCTGATGAGACCTAGTGAGCAAGAAGTAGCAACTACTCTAGGCATACTTATAAGGCATTTGCATGTCAGAGGGTGGCAGGGAAAATTAACAAAAATTCAAGGTCATCAGTGAAATCTAGGCATCCAGAGGTGCAGATCATTTCTAAGATGATGATCTGGATACTCCTAAAACTTAAAAGGAGGCACAACACCTATTTGTATTCTTTGGATTTTGGAGTCAACATATTCCTCATTTGGGTGTGGTATTCCAGCCCATTTATCAAATGACCTCAAAAGCTGCTGGTTTTTACAGGTGACCTGGACAAGTGGAGGCTCTTCAACAGTTCAAGTTGCTGTTAAAGTTGCTGTAACAATTGGGCCTTATGATCCAAAAGAGCCAATAATGGTGAAAGTTTCAGTGGCAAATAGAGGGGCTGTTTGGAGCATTTGGCATAACCCTAAGGGAAATTCACAGTGCAGACATTTAGGAATTTAGAACAAAGCCCTGTCATTCTCTGTAGATATGGTCTCTCCTTTTAAGAAACATCTTTTGCCCTCTTATTGGGTTTTTGTAGAGGCCAAATGCTTGCTTAAGGATGGGCCACCAGACTGTCATGAGAACTTAGCTGCCTGTCATAAGCTGGTTTATTTTCTGAACCACCAAGCCAAAAAACTGGATGTGTGCAGCACTGTATCATAAAGTGAACTAGGTATATAAGAGATCTGCTTCATGTTGGCCCTGAAGGCACAGGTAAGTTTCAGGAGAAAGTAACCCAAATGCCCATGGCTCCCACTCCTGCCTCATTGTTTTCTGTTTCCCAGGCAGCAGCAGTGGCTTCATGGGGTGATCCCCATGATGAGTTTACTAAAGAAGGAAAATTTCGGTCTCATTATGGAATTCTTCTGCTTGATATACAGGTACCATCTGTAAGTGGACAGCCCAGAACTACATCTCCTTTCTAAAATATCCCTGAAGGACAGTGGTGAAAGGAAATCCTTCCACTCAGCAGAACTTAAAGCAGTGCACCTGGTTTTATATATATATATATATGAATATTTTATTTTTTTAAAGATACTTAGAGCACATAAATGTTACACAAAAAATATAAGGATTCCCATATGCCCCACTCCCCACAGCTCCCACAACCTCCCACACAAACATCTTTCATTAGTGTGGCACATCACCTGCAACAGATAAATACATCCTGGGGCTTTGCCACCTAACTTGGACCATAGTTCACACTGTAGACCACACTCTCTCCCACACAACTCTGCATGTTACATGACGATACAAAATGGTCTATATCTGTCATTGCAATGCCACTCAGGACAATTCCCAGGTCCCGAAAAAGGCCCTATATTACAACTGCCTTTCCCTCTTCCTGCCCCCAGAGAGTCCAGAAGCCACTGGCTCCACATTAATGTTGTAATTTTTCCATTGCTTGAATCACAATATGTCTATAATAGAACACCAATAAGTCCACTGTAGTCCATAGCTCCTCCCCCAATTCTGAGGAGTCTAGGATGGTGATGTCCACTCCACCTCCAAATAGAAGGGGTCTTACATCCCATGGATAAGATGGATGGGATTATCCTGCCTGCAGCTGAAGACACTCTCTATTCCATGGATGGCCGCTGTTCTTCATCATCTCCCCGCCAGGTGTCCTGCATGGGTCCATTGAGCTGTAGAGTAGGATTTGCAGCTCCACCAAGATTCAGGATCCAGCTGGCACAGGGACAGCCCAAAGATTCCTGTCTCTGGATGTACACATACAAACTCCAGCACCAAATATAGGTTTGAATAGTAAGGACAGATGAACCATGTGCAGGGAAGACATATTTGAGTCCAATTCTGTCACTCTCAGGAGCACAAACTCCAAAGTAGGGCCCACTGGCAAGGAATCAAACTCTGCATCTATGAACCCTGACATAGGACCGGGGTGTCTCCAGAGCCCTCAGGAGGCCCTTTATTTAGGGTGATATCCACTTTGGAAGTCTATGAGGTCCTACTGAGATGTCCGTAAGAGTTAATTCTGGGATGACCTCCTGACTCACTTTGAAGTCATATGAACTCATTTGCCTTTACCTTTTTCCCCTTTTATTCAAGGTCTTTTTCCAGTCACATTGCCAATTGGGACTTGGTAGCAATCCCTTGGTATCAGGGAGGCTCATCCCCAGGACTCATGTCCCACTCTGGGAGGAAGGTAATGCATTCATATGCTGAGTTTGGCTTAGAAAGAGGCCACATTTGAGCAACAAGGAGGCTCTCAGGAGACAACCCTTAGGCACCCCATAACAATAGGATAAGTTTCAATCCCAAGATCAAACACTCATAAGGCTACCCATCAATAACAAGGGCCCACCAGTGGATCATCGTCCTTTGCCAGACACTTGGGGGACTGTTGCTGATCCTTCAGAGAATGTGGCAGAGTTCTCCAGTATGGGACTTCAGCTTTCTTTCATTTATTGAGTGAATTCTCCACCTACTATGACAATGTCCATGAACATTTGAGCAATTTTATACTGTATATGTATTTTCAGGTGAGCCTCCTCCCATGCACCCCCCCATCCCTGACACCCCCCTCCAATGATCCTTTCCCACCCCACTTGTAACCCTTCTGTGATCCAAAGCCTCTTTAAAGATGAAGCCAATACAATAGCCAAATACATTTTATAGGAAAATGAAATAATAATGGTAAGTTTAAATATAAGAGATAAAATACATGAAAACTTTAAAAAAACTAAACGTAAAATCAAATCAAAAGATTGGGATATTAAAAAAAATGAAAAGTATAAAAAAATTAAAAAAAAACTTTTTTGACATATTGCCTTCCACCCTGCAATATCTTGTGTCCAGTCAGGACCATGGCACTCTCCCCGCCTCATTCCCCAGTGTCCCACCACCCTTCATTTTGTTTTCAAAGAAGTTTTGTGTCACAGCAAAGTCACACACAGAATACAAGAGACTTTCATATACCCAACCTCCTCTCCCTTTCCTCCCCCCCATACCAACACCCTTCCATATGTGGATGGTAGCATTGATATAACCGATACACAAATAGTGAAACACAGTCACTAAACTTTGTCGATGGCTTACAGTATACTCCACACCTTAGACCGTAAAACTTTACAAATTCTGATGACATCCGTCTCCCATATCGATGGACCTGGGTTCAATCCTAGGGACCTCCCAGTAAAAAATTTAAAAAAATAAAAATATAGAAGGCATGTGGGCCTCCAGGCCCCATGCATGGGTGTGCTGCTAGGTCCCGTAAGCCACACTGCAAGATGATGAAGTAACAGGAGAGTGACACAGGGAGAGCCAAGACGACATGTACTGAAAAACTGGGAACTAAGGTGGTGCAGGTGGTAGGATGCCTCTCTCCCACATCAGAGGTTCCAAGGATCGAATCCCAGTGAAGACAGGAAAAGAAGGATGAGAAGAGAGGGCAAGAAATGGACAAAGAGTTGCCCAGCAAATGGACACAGAAACAGCAAAAATGTGGGGTAAAAATGGATAAAAATCAATCAATAAATAATGAAATCCTTTAAAAAATGTATAGGGGAGGAAGATACAGACTATAGCTGGTAGTATTGACGATGCTCTTTCATGATTTGTTAACAAGTTTCACAACAATGCAGGGTGCTTGTGGGGGAGTGATGTGTGGCATCCCTGTATGATATTATGCATGTCTGTTTTGTAAGTTCACAATGTTTACTGAACACTTATAGTTTATGTATGTTCATGTTTGAATGATATCCTTCCAGAATTCTTTAAAAGAAAAAAATAAGTAAAGGGATCCCCAGGGCAGAATGATCAAAAGCTGAAATCCAGCATTTAAGAGACATGAGAAAAGGATATGTCTGTCTCCAAGTTTGGGCTAAGGAGTGCTATGCAGTAAATTCCTACTATTTTCTTTCAATCAGATGGTCTGGTTTTAAAGTCTCATGTTGTGTGTCATGGAAACAGCAGGTCTTGTCAGCTCTGCACGTAGCTAATGTGTCTAGTGATGATGCTTTCCAGGAAGGGACTGTTTTTGTTTTTTTTTCCTTTTAACATTAAAAGTTCTATTTTTAAAGGAAAAAAAATTTTTTTGATGACAACTACCATGTCTTATGTCCATCGCTGTAAGACAATGAAGAACATTTCCACTGACCACCAAACACCCCCTGTTTTATCTACTCTGTTCCTCCCTCCCCATCCCCCCAGGGCCCACAACGACCCCCAACTTGACTTGCTGGACAACAAGACTCATAGCTACATGCAACAAGAGGTACTGGCACACTGGTTTGTCCTCCCCCACTAGGAACTGACCCCTCTCCCGAGAGACCCCCACCCATCCATTTCTGAACAAATAGGTCCTCCCAAAGATGGGAGTCCAACTCCTTCCCGCTTACCACGTGGCTCTCCACCAACTGATACAACAGATCATGACAAAAAGGAGAAATAGCCAGAAGTATATTTGTATATTGATTCATAGGCTGTGGCCCATGATTTGGCTAGATGATCAGGAATTTGGAATTAGCATGAATGGAAATTTATTGACAAAGATGTCTTGGGAAAATTTATCTGTATAGACTTTCCTGAATGGATAAAAACAGGAAGATATTTGTGTCCCATATGAATGCTCACCAAAGGATGACTTTAATATAGGAGGATTTTAATAAGATGACTGCATCTGTGGTTATGAGTGGCCTCTTTCACCAGCCACTCCTGTCTTTGCTTAATGGGCTCATGAACACAATGGCCATGGTAGTAGGAATGGATTTTATGCATGGGCTAAGCAAAAAGGACTTACCCTCACCAAAGCCTACCTGGCTATGGCCACTACTGAGTGTTCAATTTGCCAGCAACAGAACCAACAGTCATTCCCTGATATGGTAACATTTCTAAAGGTGATCAGCCTGTTACCTGATGACAGGTTCTTTACATTAGACAATTTTCATAATGGATGAGGCTGCATTTTATTTCTTACAGGAATAATACTGTACTCTGGATATGGATCTCTTTTCCTTGAAGGCAATGCTTCTGTGAAACTACCATCTGTGGACTTACAGAATGCATTATCCAATGTCATGGCATCCATGGCAGTTTGAGATTATTTTCATAAATCCCAAAAATAGGAAGGTTATGTTTGCAAACTAATATATTCCTCGGGGTAAGATACCCTTCAATTGCATCAAATTCTGCAGAGATGTCTTTGCTTACATTACCAATTAGGATTAGGGCTTTGATTCAACTAATTCAGATAGTGTGACTCAGGTTGAGTCTCTGTCCCTTTGCTGGTTATGATATAAAGGGACTCAGACAGACTTACAGACATGGAAGAGAGAACTCAGTCATTTTGATCCAGCTATGTGACAGAAAGAAGGCCCAAACAGCTAAAGACCCAGGCATAGATGCACCATTTACCTGATGGCTTATAACTGATATTGGGAAGAGAGCCAAGACTGATATAAGAATCCCTGAGAGACAAACCCTATGCCAGCCTGCAACAGGGATTAGGAAGAAGCTGGGCACATGGAGCCTCAAGAGGAACTTGAAGCCTGGAGAGGAAGGCAGAGACCAGCAGAGATCACCTGCCATTTTGCTTCAACACATAGCAGCTGACTTTGGTGAGAAAGAACCTGTTATGTTACCTTGAGTTACCTTGAGCCTTCTGAGTATAAGCTTTTACCCAAAATAAATAACCTTTATAAAAGCCAAGAAGTTTCTGGTACTTTGCATTTGCACCTGTTTGTCAGACTGATACATTATGCCATCCATAATTGCTTCTGATCAAGGAACCCACTTATCAAAAGAGGAAATATGGGAATGGGCGCTTGCTCATGAAATTCACCAATCTTATAATATTCGCCACCATGTGGATGCATCTGGATTGGTAATCAATGGAATGGCCTTTGGAAGACTCAATTATTCTCATAGCTGTGTGACAATACTTTGCAGTGCTGTGGCAATGTTCTCCAGGAGGCTGCATATGCTCTAAATCAGCATCCACTATATTTTACTGTTTATTCTATAGCCAGGATTCATGGGTCTAGGAATCAAGGTATGATAATGGGAGCAGGAACACTTACTATTACTTCTAGTTATTCATTAGAAGCCTTTTGCTTCCTTTTATCTTCAGCCTTATGCTTTGCTAGTGTAAAGGTCTTATTTCTAAAAGGAAGAGTGCTCACATGAGGAAACTCAACATTGTTTCCTTTGAACTGGAAAGGAAGATTATCAATGGACCACTTGAGGCTTTTCATGCATTTAAACCAACAGAAAGAGAAAGAATAATCTGTACTGGCTTCAGTGAATCATCCTGATAATCAAATGGATTCAGAACTAATACTATGCAATGTAGGTAAAGAAGAGTTTGCCTGGAATATGAGATCCCTCAGGACCTCTCTTAATACTGCTGCGCCTGATGATTAAAATCAATGGAAAACTGCAAAAACCCAGCCCAAGCAGACTACTAATAGCCCAGATCTCTCAGAAGTGAAGAATTGGGTCACCACACCAGAAAGTAGTCATGACTAGGTGAGTAACTTGCTGAGGGTACAGTGACTATGGGATGGGTAGAGGAAGAGGTAGTTTAAATCTGAGCTAAATCCACATAACCAGTTTCAGAAATAAGGAGTAGGATAGTTATTTCTTCTTTGCTTTGTTATGAGTGTGTTGGTTTATACTCATAAACAAAATATTTTTGTTTCTTCTCCTCCCTTCTTCCTATGTCATATAAAATAAATTGTTTTAATTTTATGTTATAGTATTTAAGTTATAAGATATCAAGTATAATAATTAATATTACCTCTGTACTTGCATCCTCTTCAGGGAAAAG
>JAQZBX010074498.1:0-14747 GCA_029593785.1 Cabassous unicinctus
TAGGTTTATAGAAAACCTTATACCACCTTATTATTAACACATTGCATTAGTGTGGTACATTTGTTAGAATTTCACTAATTTATATTTAATACTGTCCTATGCTCATGCAAGGATTCTACTCTGACAATAGTAACACTGTGAAATTGATGTCCCATCCAGTTTTAATCTGTCTACAAACTGCATTAAATGAAAGAAAAAGAGTATACAAATATAAAACATGTTCATATAAAAGGATTAACTTATCTGTCAATAGCTTAATAATATAACACAAATTCTGAGAACCCAGATGCTAAAAAGTAATAGTAAACTTTTCAGTAGCAGGAATAAAATATCTTTGAATGTTTATCAGAATTTATTAGAATATATATATTCTATGTGTATATATATATATATAGAACAGTAGTATAAACGAAGTCTAAGGTTCTATGTGGCATTGCCCAAAATGGAAAGCCATATGATATATGTGACTATTTACATTTAAACTGAAATTAATTAAATGAAATACAATTAAAAATTGATTTCCTCAGCTGCAGTAGCCACATTTCAAGTGCTCAAAAGCTACAGGTGGCCAATGGCTTCCATATTGGACAATGCAGCTATAGAACATTTCCATCACCATGGAAGTCCATCCGTTTAACAACCCTGTAAGTATTAATTCATAAAGTCAAATTACATTTTCAGTTTTTATGACTAGAAAGTATTTGCCCCTCATATTTGTTTTCTTAAAGAAAAATCAGATCAGTGCAGCATATCTTCTCTCTTTCTTTATACTATTACAACATTCTCTCTTTGAAGGTAGATAGGATCTCCTGAACTCTCTATCATAAATGGAAAAAACTAGTAAGCACCTATGGAACCTAGAGGATTTAAAAATATTGATAATTAAAGGGAATTGGACTAGTGCCAGGACATATCTCTTTCTATAAAAATGCAACAAAGTAATATAATAGATGAGATGTGACTTTCCTTGAATTGTCATGCCTGAAAGATCACATAGCATGTTTAGGAGTAAATACATAGATGGATTAAAATTGCAGATGCTGTTTATGAGCTTTTCTACTCCCCAGCCCTCTGCTGTGAGCTCAATACCCCTTTAATCCACTCAAAGACTTTCCAACCTAGAAAAAGGCCAGCAGAGCTGAGAGCCACCATTGCTCACACCGTACGATGGCCATTCTGCAGGAACCCCATGGCAGGTGGATAGGAGGAATGTTCTCTCTCCTGATATTGCCAGGGGAAAAAAAATGCCCTCCAAAATTCTTGTCAATAATTTCCCAAAGGGAACATCTACTTCATTTTCAATTTCGTTCATTTTGCTCCAGGGAACTATAAATTAGTTAAGTGTTTACTAGATTAAAATCTCAAATTTACAATTAAAAGGCAATGTAGGGGGATGGATGTGGCTCAAATGGTTGGGCTTCCGTCTCCCAGGACATCTCCCAGTAAAAATAAAAATAAAAAAATAAAAATAAAAAATAAAAAAAGCCAATGTAGCCCAATCCTTACTAGCCAGACATTTCTGTTACAGAGGGCTTGTTTTCCATCCAGCTTTGTGGTCCAGGGATTTGATATGAACGTGGAGTTCCCTTGAAGTCAATGGGAGGTTATTTCTCAGCGGCGTCTCCAACGAGCCAAGAATGAGAGAATGAGATGAAAATGGGGCCAGAATTCCCAGTAATTAAGGAGAGGCCACATTTAATTAGATGTGATATATGAAGAGGACTCAAAGACAATCTAAAAGGCTTTTTGAAAGGAAATGAGTCCCAGCTTGGAATTCTAGCCTAGCAAAACATATCTTTAAAACTGAAGTTCTTAAAATCATAAGGAAAAGAAAATTTTCATTTTGGTCACTGATGTCAAATATGCTGTAAACATCTTAAAAGAAAAGTAATTAATCCAGAGTTTTGAAAAATTCATTCAAAGAATACTTTTCAAATAGTTTGAAGAGGGTGTATTATTTTACATTTGGTGACAAATGATTTTGTTATTTGTTTAAGAATAAGTATCAGGGAAGCGGATGTGGCTCAAGTGATTGAGCCCCCGCCTACCACATGGGAGGTCCTGGGTTTGGTTCCTGCTACCTCCTGGAGAAGACGAGCAAGACAGTGAGCTGGCGCAACGGGCTGGCATGGTGAGCTGATGCAACAAGATGATGCAAAAAGGAGACACAAAGAGGAAACACAATGAGAAATGCAACAAAGCATGGAGCAGAGGTGGCTCAGGCAATTGAACTCCTCTCTCCTACATGGGAGGTCCCAAGTTCAGTTCCCAGTGCCTCCTAAAGAGAAGACGAGCAGACACAGAGAACACGCAGCGAATGGACACAGAGAGCAGACAGCGAGCGCAAACAACAAGGGGGAGGGGAATAAATAAAATAAATCTTAAAAAAAAAGAATAATTATCAGCAATATCATTCAGTATTTTGATGTCTGTGTTAAATGTTTCATAATTGGAAACTGTGAGAATGGAATGATAAGAAATACTATTTCATAAGAAATATCTGCCTCATTGTCTTATGTTGAACTTAAAATGTTCTCCAAGTTTATCACAATTTAAAAACAAACAAACAAATATAAAGTCACCTTTGACTGATTAAGATTTAGAGATGAACTTTAAGTTCCATTCCCTAGGAAGAATTCAAAGCTCCTCAGTCCTTAAGTTCAAACACTTTAGTCATTGTAAACTCCTCTTTAAATAACTTAACATATGAATTGTTAAAGTAGCCAGAAAGCCAGTAAAGACAGCAGTTTAAGGTAAAATAAGGGTGGAAGGTCAATGGAACCCATGAGCTCTTTAATTTAAAAATGCTATAATTGTCCTAGAGTGGCAGTCTGTTAAGGTAAAATTCCTTGACCGTAGCAACTAGTAAAGAAGGGATTCATCTAGAAAGCCTTTCAATGAGACTTTAACTATTTTGTTCTGTAGCTGGTTGTGGATAGAGGAATCTTGTCTACATTCATCTTGTTTCATTTAGTGTTGATGAAAATGGATGATGAAATATTAAGGTAAAAATTAAAAATTTCATTTGCTTCAAGCAATATGGAGACTAGATTTTCAAGACACGCATTCACGGGGAGGTTTGCAAATCCTTCGTTTGGACCACGAGAGAAGCTACTGAGGCATGTTCTGTGACAGAATATACGATGCAAGTAAAGAAATCATTCTGAAAAGTTCATTTGTGACAGGCCTTACTGTTTAAGATTTATTCTGATAAGCCATTATTTTTTAACATTGGCACCTCATTCAAATCCATGACCATCATAACAATCGAATCTGGCCAACTTGCTACCCCTTCCTACAGTAACCCCTTCACCATCTATCCAGTGATCCAGGAAAGGAACTTGACGTTTCTCTAGACTCCAGCCCTCCTTCACCTCCTATTATTGATCAGAAATCAAGTGTTATCCCTTCTACTTTCCATCTTTCTTAAATCTTTCCCTTCATCTCTATCCCAGCCACAGTACCTTCCTTCAGACTCCCATATACTTCCCCTGTAACAATAGCCTATCCCTAGCCTCCTGATGCCAAAGGCATCTGTCTAAAAGAACCCGGTAATCCGATCATTTCTGGCTCCTGCCCAAAGCCCTCCTGACCACTCCTAAGCTCAGGATAAACCCCACCTTCCTTACTAGCATGTCAGACAGGACGGGTCATGATCAACTTCCTGCTTAGCCTTGCCATATGCTCTCCACGCCATATGTAATAAACCAAGCTCTCTCTGCCTTATATATATCTATGCACATTCCTCTGTCCCACAATTTGAACTCTCTTTCACCCATTTGTCTGTTGCTATGCCAACTCCAACCATCCTTCTAGATTTAGCTCAAGCGCTACTTTTTAGAAAATTCCTTGATTATCAGAAATCTCTCCTGCCCAAATCCCACTTGCACTATGTGTGACTCCTCTGCTCACATATCACGTTGGGAATCTCTGTAGGCCATTTATTTATTTTGGTCTGCCTTAAACAATTGATCATGAACTCTTTGAGGGCAGAGACTGTGTTTTACCTCTGGGTATGCATCGGAAATTTTTGAAGTAAATGAATGAATGAAACTTTACTCAGATTACTGTTTCTTTAAACATCCTCTCATAGTTTGTGACTCAATCTGGGAAGTCAATGACCTTAATGAGTTTCCAGATTGTCCCTTCTTTCACAAAAGAACAATGGGGTTATGAATACACAGATGCAGACACCATGTAGATATGAAAATACCAGGTGGATTTTTAGCAGCTTTCGATTTGTATATTAAATGATGTAAATATAGCAAACTGTGACAAAGCAAACAATATTTTATTTGAAAACTCACACACAAGGCACACGCACACTATATGAAGCTGTCAAGAAGAAATCAGTAGACTACTCTCCACTACAGGTTTTAGAAAGATTTCCCAGTCATTCTAAATATGGTGGTATGACAATGTCTTATTCCTTTTTTTTTTTTTTAATCAAAGGACTTGATGTAAAATCTTCCAAAAGACTTTTGAGTGAATGCAAATTCCCTTATTTCAGTGACAACATAAAAGATAATCAGTAAATGTTAAATTAACTTTTATATTTTCCTTTGAGTTCAGTTAAGATTTTCACAAGGCACCACAGTTTAATAAGATATGCAAATTTTGTGCAATAGCCCTGTTAGTAACCTATATTGCACGTTTACTATGTGCCAAGAACTGTGGTAAGTGCTTTATATGGATTATTTTCCTTAATTCTCATGACAATTCTATGAGGTAGTTACCATTACTGTTCCCATTTCACAGATAAGGAAGCTGAGGCTAAAGATATTAAATAATGGCCCTAGTTCACAGCCCTAGGAGTCGACTTGAAACCAGACCCTCTGGCTTGAAATCCCGTTTTGCACAAAGAATCCCTTCACGACAGTGTGACTTGATCATTAAACTTAAATCCTATCCTCCCCTGCCTTCCTTTTATTACTTGACTCTGATTTTTAACTCTGTGATTTTTTACTCTGTGATGCAAGTAAACCATAACCTGCATCAAAACTTTGAAGGTGGTGGGGCATAAACAGACAGACAGACAGACAGATTGCAATTCACATATCAATAGAGAATGCTATAAATGTTTTGTAAAGCAAAAAAATCCCTTCATAAGTGAATTAATACAGATGTTCTATTTCTTTTCAGTTTGTTTGAATGTGGATATACCTAGTTAAAAGTAATTCAAATTTAACCCCAAGCCCAAGCAACTAGAACCATCACTTAATAATCTGGGGTTACCGTTCACTATTCGAAGGAGAAAGAAATAGAAGAATGGTTCATGGCACGGATCTAGTTAAAAAAATAAACAGCCAAACACCACTTGTCAGATAGGACTGGTGGTCAGCACGTGTTCTGCCCCAGCTTCATTTTCTCACCACCTGAAGGCCCTTTTATCAACTCAGGAGTCTCACGTAGATGCTCTCACTATGGCAATATTAGTACACTTCAGAAACTGAAGGAAATACAAAGGTTTTTCTGGTGAACCGTCCTTTAATAAGAAATGCACTCTATTCCCTGAGTATTCTAGCTTTGCTTTATTTGTCATTTGTTTGTATGTTCATTCATGTACACACGGGTATGGGTGTGTATATAATTTAAGTCATCCACATACATTCTTATTTCAGAAATTTTACTATACCACGCTTACCTATATTTCCTATGCCAAACTCATTTTAACTCAGCCCTAATTATTATAATGTAATAAAAATGGATCTGCAACAAGCTGTATTTCTTGGGGCATTTTAAAAAATGTATTTTCTAAACGTTTCACAGATGTTGATCTCTAAATGGTTCAAGTAGGTTCTTGCCAGAGCAAAGTGAAAATGCATTTAGCTGACTGTGAGAAATTCAGGAGAAAGCTTTTTCCACAAGTGATGTTAATATCACTCACTATGGTGCAGCCTCTGGAGTTTTAATATTACTGGACCTGATCACCAGTTTAACACTCCGTGTGGGTTATAAGAAAATACTGCATGAGTCCAAATGTTGAGAGTAAGAAAAAATATTGGTGGGTGTGTTTATTTGGTTATAGCCATATTTAAGTATAAACCTTTAACTACAGATTGCAAAACAACACATATGTAAAGCGTTACTATTTTTGAAGAGGAAGCATGATGCGAAAAAGGTAATTGGTTCACGTTTTGTCTCTGCCACTTATTGTTTGTGAATCTCGATTGAGTCACGTAACTACTCTGTGCCTCAGTTTCCACCTCTGTAAAATGGGTCTAAACATACCTGCCCATCTTTCCTCACAAATTGATATATCAAGTTAGACAATTTATGCAGAAGCACTTTGCAAATTGCCAAGCACCTTACAGACGTGAAGTATTTAATTATCATTCGGTGCCATTGTGAATTTGGGGAAGGTTCACTAGAATTCCGTCATCTCAGTTATCTGGGCAGTCCCCACCTATAGTCCCAGTGGCTCATTTACAGCAGAGTGACAGCACTCTTGAGAAGCCAGACGTCCCACAGGGCTTCCTCTTGTCCAGACAATTCATACTCATGCACATCAAGGATCTTCACACACTCAGGCATTCTCAGGCAAGTGGCTTCAGTTGCAGAATGAAATTACTTTTCCATCAGAAACAAGGATGGCGGGGGAGGACGCTTTGAAGTGGAAGACCGCGTTTGTATTCCCGCCCCCACCCCTCCCCGCCACGTGGAGGCCAGAGCCGCACAATAACTTTCTGTCAAGGAGGAGCTAACTTTACACAGAGGTCAACTCCTTCTTCTGATAAGAAAATACAGCTGTCTGCTAAAGAAACTAGACCTGAATCCAGGGCAGTTGTAATGCACTAAGCTTCTGTGGATTAAACATTGTAAACTGTAAAGGTAAAAGATTATAAAAATGAGGATTATTTCTAAGAACCTGATGTGCAATAAAAGCAGATGAACCTCTTGCACCCTAAACAATGGAAACTGGAGGATGAGCTAAAGCTCCGTTAGATCCTGGTAAATAATCTTCCCTGCCATGTGTATCAAGTTTTTAGCTGGAAAAAAGTCTTAGCATATTCTGGAAATCGCCTTCAGCTAAAAGTAATATCTTTTAACTAGGTTCAAAAATTTATTTCTTTTATTTGATGTTCATTTAAAAATACATGGTCTCTAGATAAAAACAAATGTTTCGGTATATGAAGTTACGATTCCTGTATGTCTAACCTAAAAATACCTAGGATGTAGATGCCTAGGGACTCACAGAACAGCAAAGAGAATATTTTAAAGGGCAGGGAACCAAAAAGTTGCTGACCTGTATCTGCCATTGATAATTAAAGTTCAAACATCAAGAAAAAAGACTAAACACTGGCCTTAAATTCCTTTTTCTGCAAGGAGTTACACTAATGACTGAAATCATGATGTTATAAGATAAAGTTATGAACAATAACAGGATGTCTAAATTTTACCAAAGTATAAATGGAAGCCAATTTCGGGGCACATTTTAAGAGCTAGCTGCCTCTGACTAAAATCAATTCTTATTTGGTTTAAATTGGTCACCGAGATGGATAAAACACCTCGATGATGCCCGTGTCTGCAATTGAAGTAGGAATAATATTTCCTGGAGATGAGAACGTGGTTCCTCAAAAAAAACAGACTGACAATGATATGATATGATTTGCAAGTTCTTTCAAGTTGCTACTTTCAGGTGAATCTTAGCAATGACATTTCATGAGAAAAAAAATTCCCTTCAGAATCAGAGCTCACTTTAGGAAGAGTTTTCACAAAAAAAAAAAAAAAAAAAAAAAAAAAATCACTTTAATTTATGCATTTTTATTATTATTATTATTATTTTTTTTGACCTGGGGTCTCAATTAAAGTTACAAGCAGTAATCCTCACAACACCCCTGTGAGGTAGGTAGGTTGGTG
Source organism: Cabassous unicinctus (assembly GCA_029593785.1). NCBI lineage: Eukaryota > Metazoa > Chordata > Mammalia > Cingulata > Chlamyphoridae > Cabassous > Cabassous unicinctus. Next base: position 7,861 of record JAQZBX010074498.1, read on the forward strand.
GGAAGTATGTACAATGTAATTATTGACTCTACCTCAAAGCATCAACTTGAAAGGGTCTGCAAGTCACAGGAGCTTTCTGAACTGCAGTCATCCTTGTCTGCTACCTTGAAATTTCAGTTTTACCCTAGGTGCTTCCTACCTCACTTTTGAGCAACTGAATTATGTTTTCTATATCAAATGGACTAGGGACCAGAGAAAACAATAGTTCCAGAGCTTGAATAATATTAATGTACACATTAAATTTTAATACATTTCCAGTTTACATATTGTACATAAATAGACATAAAATTACTGATTTTTTTTTTTTAAATATCCCCCATTTGTTGCTCTGGATGAGAACCCAGCAAAGTGTTGTCTCAGTCAGTTTAAGTGGCTTGAGGCTTGAGTTTATTTGGCATAGCTCATTGCCTTGTCCATGATCAATAATATCTGGTTCCTGGCCAACTATCAAAATTCAGCATTAGAAATCACAAAAGGAAAATTTCTAGGAAATTCCATTAATTAATTGGTATGTAATGGAGAAAAAAAAGTTTTTGAGGTAATTGGGACCCACTTTCTAATATGCCTTTGTGAAGAGTTAGAGAGATTCCAGATGTGGTCAGATGCTGCTGCTGCTGCAGGAATTGACTTAAGGTCTTAAAAACTACATAAAGAATAATATATTGAAAAGGACACATGCATGAATTATTCTAGAGAAATCTACTATAAATCTTAAAGGGATGAGTCCATGCTTCTAGATTATGGGAAAGCCACCCAACAGACCTTTCTGACTCAGATGAAAAGGTAATTGATGGAGTAGTATCATCTATGAAAAGGTTAAAGGGAAAAATACTATTCTCTATGGTTTCCTCAGTTTAGACAGACATGCTATTAAGTAAAAATTGGTCATTTAAATATTAGAGTTTAGAGTAGTCATTTAATTTAAGATCCATTAAAAGAAATGGACCATTCCAGAATATTGGTTGAGTTTTGATTTCCTAGAAAGAGTCAATCAAAATTTTGAAAAGACAGTTTTAGAAATGGGTGTGGCTTTTAGGGTAGCAAAATTAGGGAAAAGCCACCTGCCCACTGGAAGATAAGGTCTTGCTTCCAGGAAGAGGCAAGAAGGAGAGAAGTGACCAATCCTCCACTGCACTAGAGGATGTGAAGGACAAACCGCTTCCCTCTGAAGGTGCTGATGTGAAGGTGAAGAGGACCATTACACCCAGCTTCCAAGATGAAGTAAGACAAGAGAAAGGGCTGAAACCATAGAAATAGGACCGGTGAGTTCAGCAGGTCTGCTTGGAATTTCAGATCAATGTAAACTTCCAAGCCCAGTGTCAAGGGAAGCAAACCAATGAAAACTAAACCAGTCAGAAAAATATTCTTGTCCCTGGGGGTTTTGAGACACTAACCAGTAGGAAGCCATACTAGATACAAGTTGTACAAAGGCTATTTTCTTGTTTACAGCTGGACTGATGGAACTGGAGATATGCCAAACGTTTGTAAAGTATTCCTCATCAAGAAAGTCAAAGGAATGTTGCCATGCTCGGATGTGCTGGCCAAGTTCCAACTGCAGTTAATCACGTTTTGACCATGAGGGAAATATGGCTTCATGCCATGAAAAAGATGCCTTAACAAAGAGGGTTGAATTGTTCTTGCTAATGCTGTCCATTCTGAGATTTTAAAAGCTATTTTGTCCATTAGGCACTGCTTTGGATGACGCTACAGACTTTAAAGTTGTTAAGTAAGAGGATACCCTCCAGGTGTTTAAATTCCATGAAGATAACTCCAAGAGTCTTGTGACGAAAGTGCTAGTTCAGGAAGTCACTGAACATGAGCAGGTGATCTATGGCACTAGCGCCTTGAACAGGGATCCTGTAAAAAATGACAGGGGTGTGAAACAAAATCCTACACTTTGTGATAACCCTGGTCTATCGTAAAGGGATTTGGGTGTGGGAGTGGGGGTAGGATAGTTGGGAAAGGAATCAAATACAGGTTTGAAAATGGCATTTTCTTTACATTGGTAATAAGGCTTTTCCCAAACAAAATGAAAACCAAGCAAATTGACATCATGATATTTATAACACGTCACACGTGGGAAAGATAATTAAAAACAATATTTGAGACTCTTGGTTTTCATCATGCTGTGGAACTGTCTTAGAAGTTTTGCCCTTCTTTCTTTACATATACTTGAATGTCGACTCCAACTTGAACACCTAAGGTTTTAAGATACTTTCTATAACCTGTAGCGACTTCTTCCAAAACATGTCTGGGAACCGAATATGGATGACCACATATTAATTGTGGTGGTTTATCACACAAAGGAGAAAACCCACTGTACCTTAGTTTGGGTATAAATGGAGGTGACTTCACCATTTGGTTATATTTATACTTGAAATATAGACAGAATTACAGGCATAGAGGAGAGGGAGGTGAAACTATTGGAATTAGATGTATGTCTATGTGTGTTGTCAAATACCACAACTACATAGATTAGTGAATTGCAAGTTATCATTATCCTAAAGAGTACTAAGAACTACAACCACAGTGGATTTAAGGAATTAGCTATGGCAGTGGTAGATTTTTTTGTCATTAGGTGCTATTTAAATACCCACATTTTAAATAATCATATTAATTACTGACTTTTAAAAATATCAAGTTTTGACTTTTAAAATTGCAGTCATTTCCTAAAATTTTGAGTAACTCTGAAAAATTTCATGCATATGAATATCTGAAGAGAAAATAGTTATGCTCTAGGAAATCTGAGATAGAAAGGATATGATATGAAAGAACCAGAGAAAAATGAAAGGGAAAAAGGCAGAATGGATTGCCCTGAAAAGTGGCTAAAATCATGAGGACACAATTCCTGTTGCTGAATAAAGGCAGTGATGTGCTGAGGTGATTTTTTTTTAAAGACATTTTTCTTTTTAAGTCACACAGCGTTTTCGTGAACTACTAAGTGAATAGATTTTTAAAATAGAAAATTATTTTCATTAAGTCTTACTTGAGTTCTTGAGAACTGGTAGCCAGCATACTTCGAATGCTTTTGTCAGCCAGTGGGCAGCCCGAGAGGCTGTAAGACAGGTCAGGACATTCAATGAGTCAGCCCTCTCATAGCGTAAGCCCCCCGAACAAACACAACATACAAATCGAAATTAAAAAGTTTAATGCAGGAAAGCGATGGGGCAAGTGCTGTATATTGAATTTTTGTATAATTAACTCCAAACACGTTTGAATATGAATTCCAGAAAACATTTCTGATCATAAACAATTGACAAAAGATAAACTATTTGCGCACTTTGGTTTACATGTTTAAAAGAATAGTTTGCAAATTTAGGTCATTTCTTTTAAAATGAAAGACACTATACAACACATAAATTAGCATGCTTTTAAAAGGTCAACATATAGCACTTAAAGGGTTGACACATAATTCAACATTTTTACTTTGACAGCATTGTTGAGGTAAGCTGAAAACAATAAATTGAAAAGACAGAATCCACCATGAAAAAAATGAAGTCACACCTTCTATGTGAGGCGTAATTACCAGTCACATGACCACTCCCATCACACCCTGGTGTTGGACATCTGCCACCAAACAAAAACAAAAACAGCCAAAATAGTAAGTATGTTAAAAAAAAAAAAAACTTAAAAAAAGTTTCATTGTTTCCAGTTTAGCTGCAATGTCTGCAAGGGGATTTAAGCCCCCTAAAGAAAAGCTGCAAAATGCACAGGATTAAATGAAAATGGCGTCTCCATACAATAGAGCATCGTTAAGAACAAGCAAATACACAGTTAGCTTCTCACTTTACTGAACTAGCAGTCTGAAACATTTATATGCTGCGAATGTCGCATGCTCAAACAGCAAGGCATATACGAATCGGATTTCTTAAGATAAACCAGTGAAAGGGAAAGTTAAGAGTCATAATTTCACCTCACATTATGCTTACGTTATTAAATCCTTTTTGCTCTCCTTGCACTGAGGATACTTGGGCTTGGGACTCGGGATGGTCACTTCCCCAGGATACCTTCTTTCTTCTAGAGCTTCCTGGAATGGATCCAAGTCTTCTGGCTGCAGGCAAAACACAGCTTCAGAGCCACACAGGTGATCATATAATAATACACAGATCAAATAATGAGGAATTTCCTCCTCTACGAATTCCACCTGTTCCTACATACTTTTAAAACGGTCAACTATCTTTGTTATGAAGAGGTCCCTTCTAAAAACACAAACTGGGCTTTGTTTATGGAGTGTCACTTTTTATGTGGTGGACCTTAATTTCCCCTCAACTCTTCTAAACTTCTAAGATTCTAATATTCACTATTACAGCGGCTGTAATCACGACAGTGGACAAATAACCTGACAACCAGAGAGACCATTTCAAATTTGGTCTTTCTCATCCACTGTTCACTTTGGTGGTGAATTGTTGTCATTGGTAACACTTTCATGCAACAGTCCCTTGCATAGATTAAACTACACGTTTAAAAAATATTTTAGAGTTGTGTCTTACTAATCATTGGTAAGTCCAGTGCACACATGTGTTTTTAAGATCTACGGCAATAGGAAACCAATTTAGAGGAAGGTTGCAATTTTAAATTATCCTTGAGCAGTCACTCCTTTTTTTAAATAGAGAGTGTCTACTTTTGAGACTCGTGTCCCAAAAGTAACAGAGAAATTCCTATAGATGGCAATGCTCAACAAATATGTTTCAAAAATACATGTACCTTACTCAATAAGGTTTTACCTCACTTGCAGTTTATGTGATCAAAATGTTTCTGACTATTTAGAAGGGCTTAATTTTCAGTAAAATCAATTTGGAGACTCAGCTACCATGACTTATTTGGTAGGAAATTCCATTCTCTTTTACAAGGCCTTGATACTTCAATCAATTTGAAAAATAAAGGTAACAGGCTTTAAGATGTCTTATAAATAGGAGCCTTCCCAACCAGTTCTTACGTATAGCCAGTTACCTTTTTCTCCACCTCCTTGTTTCTGTAACACACTATTGCTTTGATGATGGTCTCCCTATTGTATTTAAAGGGAATTTTCATTTTCAGTGAATAAAGAAGTCATCATTTTCAGAATTGAACACTGCAGTAAAAGCCAGTACAACAAAGAACAATTTGTTCTTCTTTTCTTAGCCTAAAGAACTATCTTAATAAACTGAAACTGAAAATTGTAACTGCTTTGAAAAATGTGTCTTTGACATACATGTTTTAGTAATACTGTAGTCATTAAAGATTTAGGTGATTGGGGAGCGGAGGTAGCTTACTTCAGTGGTTGAATGCCTGCTTCCCATGTACGAGGTCCCAGGTTCCATGCCCGGTCCCTCCTAAAAAACAAAACAAATGAAAAAACTAACTCTCACGGGGGAGCAGATGTAGCTCAGTGGTTGAGCACCTGTTTCCCATGTACAAGGTCTTGGGATAAACCCCTGGCACCTCCTACAAAAAAAAAAAAATTAGGTGACTGTGCTGAAATAATGTATTGAAGCCTGGAGTAAACTATTATGAATATTTTAAGTTTCATAGATAACAGATATTGCCTCTAAGTTCAAAGAGCTAGCTAATTAAGAGCAAAGAGTTAACAATTTAAGTGTTCACAGTTTTCATTATAATTCTCTACCTGCAAAAAAAAAACTCCTATGTTATGAATTGGTATGTTGTTTATACATTTTTTTAGAGAAATCATTTGTAGCAAAAATACACTGCTGGAAAATGAAATTCATCCTTTAAAATACAGACAATAATTTGCTTCACTCAAATCAATGTTAGTCATGAATCCCTTCTGGGTCCACAAAAAAGTTTTTTTTTTTTTTTTTTTAAGTCCTAATCAGCTAAAGGTCATATTGAAAGAGAAAATATAATTTCTCTTAAGGTGTGTGCACCAGTTAGGTTTCAATGAAAAGGACATACAGTAATTTCTTTGGAATCATCCTCATCTATCCTTCTGGGTTTCATTTTGGTGTAGTCTACTGGCAAATCCCAGCAGTCTCCCTCGTTCAGCTGGAAACACCGATTGTTCATCACTGCCTGTTGTTGGGGAGACATGGGCTCCAGGGGAGTCAAAATGGGGCAACAGCCGTCTCGCGGCCTCTGCTTATTCATGCTGAGGTCCAGAGTCCCGTTTTCATCCACCTCCATGTCAGGATTCTGTCAAAATAGAAAGACATGGTAACTTGGCTATGCCTGACTTTCATGCAACAACCACGGTTTTATTCCCTGAGACTGAAATCCTGTCTTCAGTCAATATAGAATTCAAACATGAAATTCCTCACCTGCAATCTTATTAAAGGTTACAGAAAGCCCCAAGGTAGGCAGAAGTGATCTGGTGGTAAATTTCTGTTTTTCCACGCTTAGCTGTGAAATTGGTTGGAAGATGCTTTTGCCTAACATCTATCTGTCTGTCTGTCCGTCTCTTCTTTTTTCTAATGTGCCTGTTTTCAGAAACTAGCTTGGCCAGAAGAAAATCAAACAAGTTTCTTCTCTTAAGAGGTCAGAAATACATTTATTTTTATCAACAATCTACCTATCATGTATTTTTTTCTCTCTTCCTTCCTTCCTTCCTTCCTTCCTTTCTTTCCTTTTCTTTTTTTCTTTTCTTTCTTTCATCAGTTTAAAAATTCTCCTTTAGTTTCGTTGATTGTAACAGTTCAGGAATAAGAGAGGAGGATCACAAAAGAATTAGAGGCTAGAGGGATAAAGGGGCAAGGAGAAAGAACTGGAAATTATTTTTAAATACAAAATCCTATGATGAAGAGAATTTTCCATTTTAAAAGAAGGAAAAATGCACTCACAGTTAAAAATCTCTGCTACAGAGATTATGGTCTGACCCACTCTAAGTTTCAGCAAACCTGCAATTTACTCAACTGGATAAAAAAGCAAAGAAGTAGAGAGTGATATATATA
>JAQZBX010074499.1:0-14752 GCA_029593785.1 Cabassous unicinctus
CACAAAAAATATAGGGATTCCCATACACCCCACCTCCCACACCTCCCACAACATCCCACATAAACATCCTTCATTAGTGTGGCATGTCGCTTGGGGCCTGACAGTGCACCCATGCATGGGGCCTGGCAGTGCAACTGCACATGGGGCCTGGTGGCCCACACGCCTTCTATATTTTTCTTTTTTTTTCTTTTTACCGGGAGGTCCAGGGGTTGAACCCAGGTCCCTCCATATGGGAGACGGACGCCCAGCCACCCGAGCCACATCCATCTCCCTGCTATATCTCTTAAGGTTGACCAAAGATACCCAAAGTTACAGTCTTTTCCCATACAGGATGGCCATATAATAAATCAGGCTTAGTTTATTTCCAGCATTCTAAAAACCAGACCTAGGGAGAAATGGTTTGCATGGTTTCTAATATAGCAAATGTTTAGCCTACCCTGGTTATCACAAAATCAGGTCAGCGAGAACATTTGCATCTACCAATGTTATTGAAACCAATTTCTACTTCATACAGATTTTTTTGCAACAACAATTAAAGTTTTTTTTTCCATGAAAAATAAATAAATAAACCATGTCACTAGATCATCTGCAGCTGTAGCTACACCAACAAAAGCAACAAGCTTTTCTGGCTGTGCAATTGCAGCATGAAGCATAAACGATCTACCCAGGATAGATCCAACTAATATCTGTGGCCCTACAGCTAAGTCATCAATTATAGAAAGAGCATCTTTTCCCCATTTGCCCACTGTGCATTCTTTTAAGTTACCATTTGAACTTCCAACTCCTGAGTAATGAAACCTTATGAAAGCAAGACCTAGAGAATTGCAAAATTCATCAATTGCCAAGGCTTTGTATCACTCATATTTGACAGATAGCCAGGGATAAAGATGACTCCTAGACTTTTGCCTTTTAGATGCTTGTAAGCCAGGTTTGGAAGGTCTCCTTGACTAAGGAAATAGAGTGATGTTTTCTGTCTGCAAACTGGGAGCCACGGAGACATCCATTCGGGCTTGCATGCAAGTAGCACACTAAGGCCACAGCAGGGACTGAAGGAAATGGCTGCCCAGCCCAAGCTCCACCAAGGTACCTGTATCAGTCAGCCAAACGGTGCTGATGCAAAGTACCAGAAATCTGTTGGCTTTTATAAAGGGCATTTATTTGGGGTAAAAGCTTACAGCAACAAGGCCTTGAAGAGTCCAACTCCAGGTTGCTCTCTCACCAAAGTCATTTGCCACATGTTGAAGCAAGATGGTAGGCGATCTCTGCCTGGTCTCTCCTTCCTTCTTCCTCTTAAGGCTCTGTGGGCTCAGGTTCTTCTGATCTCAGCTGTAGGCTGGCATAGGGCTCGCCTATTAGGGCTTCCTATATCAGTCTGGCATAGGGCTCATTTCTTTCCAGGCTTTACCAGCTGCTCAGCTGCAAACGATCAGGCAAATTGTTCAGCTCTCTCCAGGACCCCACGATTAAAGAGACAAAGCTCTCTTCTGTGTCTATGGAGCTCTCTCTCTTCCTGTGTCTTCTTTGTGAGTATCTGTTTATGTCAGCCCACCAAGGGGGCAGGGAGTTAACCCTGAGCCACTCCCTACTGCCATGGTAAAAAAAAAACACAACGCTAATCTTAACAGGTAATTTAATCAAAGACATCTCAGGTGACTCTAATACAATCAAATGGGCTCACACCCAGAGGAAAAGACCAGTTTACAAACATAATCTCTCTTTTGGGAATTCATAAATAATCTCAAACTGCCAACGCAGTCATGCCCACACCTGCCATCTTCCCAGCTGCCCCTGCACCCCATGCTGTCCAATAGAAATGTGCAGAGTGCTCTTTTCATTGTAATTTTAATTTGCATTCCCCTAGTGACTAATGATTTTGAGCATCTTTTCATGAGCTTATTGGCTAGTTGTATATCTTCTTTGGAGAAATGCCTTTCAAATCCTTTGCCCATTTTTATATTGGATTGGTTGTTTTTTGTCACTGGGTTGTAGGAATTTTTTCTTATATATATATAGAGAGAGAGAGGTACCAGGGCCGGAGATTGAACCTGGGACCTCATATGTGTGAAGCTAGTGCTCAACTATGGCTTCCCTGAGTTGGTTTTTTCATTTGTTTGCTTGTTTGTTTTTTTGTTTTTAGGAGGCACCAGGAACTGAACCCGGGAACTCCCATGTGGAAAGCAGGCACTCAACTGCATGAACCACATCTGCTCCCTAATATATTCTTTGTATTAACTCTTTATCATTGTATTAATCTGGTATTTCTGATGCAAAATACCAGAAATCTGTTGGCTTTTATAAAGGGTATTTATTTGGGGTAGAAGCCCACAGTTACCAGGCCATAAAGCATAAGTTACTTCCCTCACCAAAGTCTGTTGCCATGTGTTGGAGCAAGATGGCTGCCAAAATCTGTAAGGCTTCAGGCTTCCTGGACTCGTTTCTCTTCCCAGGGCCTCTGCTGTGTCCAATTGAGCCTTCCCTCCTTCCTCATGTATCTGCTTCTTTATGTGTTTACTTCCCAGGTTCCAGGATCAAAACTCCCACTCTCTTCTCTGCTGTGTAGTTTTCTCTGTGAGTCCCTGCCCACCAAGCGGCAGGGACTCAACATCTTACTGATGTGGCCCAATCAAAGCCCTAATCATAATTTAATCATGCCCAGAGGAACAGACTAGTTTACAAACATAATCCAATATCTATTTTTGGAATTCATAAATAATGCCAAACTACTGCAATCATATATAGGATTTTCAAATATTTTCACCAACTCTGTGGGTTACATTCTCACTCTCTTAATTGTGTCCTTTGACACACAACATTTTTAAATTTTGATGACGTCCCATTTATCCAATTTTCCATTTGGTGCCTATGCTTTTGGTGTCTTGTATAAGAATCCACTGCCAAATCCAGTCATGATTTTCCCCTATGTTTTCTTCTAAGAGTTTTATGGTTTTACTTCTTAAATTGAGGTCTTTGAATCATTTCAAGTTGACTTTTGTATATGGTGTAAAATAAGGGTCGAAATTTGTTCTTTTGCATATGAATATCCAATTTTCCCAGCATCATTTGTTGAAAAGACTGCCCTCCATTGAATGTTCTTGGACTCCTTGTTGAAAATCAATTGACCATATATGTGAGGGTTCTAGATTCTGATTTTATTCCATTCATCTATATGTCTATCCTTATGCCAGTACCACACTGTTTGCTTACTGTAGCTTTGTAGTAAAATTTGAAATTGGGAAGTGTTAAGTCTCTCAACTTTGTTCTTTTTTGAGATTGTTTAGTATATTCAGGGTTCCTTGAAATTCCATGTGAATTTTAGGATGGATTTTTTTCTATTTCTGAAAAAACAAAATACGTCCAGAATTTTGATAGGGATTGAATTGAATCTATATATCACTTTTGGTAGTATTGTCAATTTGACAATATTAAGTCCTCAAACCCATGAACATAGAATGCCTTCCCATTTACTTATGTCTTCTTTAATTTCTTTAAGAAATGTTTTATAGACTTCAGTGTACAAATCATTTATCTCCTTGTTAAATTTATTCCTAAGTATTTTATTCTTTTTGATGCTATTTTAAATAGAATTGTTTTCTTGATTTTATTTTCAGATTGTTCATTGCTAGTGTATGGAAATACAACTAATTTTTGCATGTTGATTTTGTACCCTGCAACTTTGCTGAATGTATTTATCAGCTCTAACAGCTTTTTTATTTTGTGGATTCTTTAGGGTTTTCTACATGAAAAGATAATGTCATCTGTGAACAGAGAAAATTTTACTTCTTCCTTTCCAACTTGTATGCCTTGTATGCCCTGTATTTCTTTTTCTTGTGTACTTGCTCTGGCTACAACTTCTAGGACTCTGATGAGAAGAAGTGGTGAAAGTGGGCATCCTTGTCTTATTCCTGCTCTTAGGGGAAAAGCTTTCAATTGTCACCTATCAGATTCAGGAAACTCCCTTCAATTCCTGGTCTATTTGAGGGTTTTTGTTTGTTTGTTTGTTGTTGTTGTTGTTGTTGTTTTATCATGAAAGGGTGCTGAAATTTGTCATATGCCTTTTCCGCACCATTTGAGATGATCATGTGTTTTTATTTTCCCTTTCATTCTATTTTGTGGGTATTACATTGACTGATTTTTGTATGTTGAATTGCTCTAGCATTCCAGGGATAAATATCATTTGGTCATGGCATAAAGTCTTTTTAATATATTACTGATTTTGGTTTGCCAATCTTTGCTGAGGATTTTTGCATTTATATTCATAAGGGATAATGGCTGATAGTTTTCTTTTCTTGTAGTGTCTATGTCTGGCTTTGGTTTCAGAATAACGCTGGGCTCATAGAATGAGTTAGGAAGTGTTCCTTCTTCAAATTTTTGGAAAAGTTTGAGAAGGATTGGTGTTAATTCTTTTTTAAATGTTTGGTAGAATTCCCTAGTGAAGCCATCAGATCCTAAGATTTTTGTTGTTGGGGTTAAGTCTCCTTACTTGTTACAGGTCTACTCATATCTTTTTTCTCCCTTTAAATATAATTTTTTATTAGATAAGTTGCAAATACTTCTTTTTCTTCTTAAGTCAGCTTTGATAGTTTGTGTGTTCTAGAAATTTGTCCATTTCATCTAGGTTACCCAATTGTTGGCATACAATTGTTAATAGTATTTTCTTATAATCCTTTTTATTTCTGTAAAATAGGTACTAATGTCCCCACTTACATTTCTGATTTTAGTAATTTGTGTCTTCTTTTTGCTTAGTCAATCTAGCTAAAGCTTATCAGTTTTATTGATCTTTTCAAAGAATCAACTTTTGTTTTAATGGATTTTTTCTATTGTTTTTCTCTTCTATATTTCATTTATCTCCACTCTAATTTTATTTCCTTCTTTCTGCTAGTTTTGGGTTTAGTTTACTCTTCTTTTTCTAGTTCCTAAGGTTTTTAGGTAAGCTATTGATTTGAGATTTCTCTTCTTTTTTCATGTATGTGTTCACAGCTATAAATTTTTCCCTTAGCACTGCTTTTATGGCATCCCATAAGTTTTGGCATGTTTGGTTTTGTTTTCTAATTTTCCTTGTGATTTCTTCTTTGACCCATTGGTTGTTTTAAGAGCGTGTTGTTAATTTCCATACATTTCTAAATTTTCCCATTTTTCTTCTATTATTGAGTCCTAGTTTCCTTCTGTTGTGATTGCAAAAAATACTTTGTATGATTTCAACATTTTAAAATATATTAAGACTTGTTTTGTGGCCTAACAAATGGTCTATTTTGGGAACTTTTCATGTGTACTTGAGAAGAATATGTATTTTGCTGTTTGTGGGTAGACTGTTTTATATATGACTGCTAGGTCTAATTGGTTTATAGTCCTGTTCAATTCCTCTATTTCTTTATTGATCTTCAGTCTGGTTGTTCTATCCATTAATGAATGTAGGGTTTTGAGGTCTCCAATTATTATTGCAATACTATCTATTTCTCCCTTCAATTCTGTCAATTTTTGTTTCATATATTTTGGGGCTCTGTTGTTAGGTACATATATAATTGTTAGATCTCCTTGCTGGGTTGAACATTTTTATCAATATATAATGTCTTTTTCTGTCTCTTGTAAACCTTTTTAAATTAAAGTGTATTTTGTCTGAAAATATAACTACATCAGCTTTCTTTGGTTAGTATTTGCATGGAATATATTTTTATATCCTTTTACTTTCAACCTCTTTGTATCTGTTTTAGTTTCCTTGGCTGCTCAAGCAAATATCATGCAATGGGTTGGCTTAACCAATTGTAATTTATCAGCTCACAGTTTTGAGACTAGGATAAAGTCCAAATGAAGGTGTCATCAAGGTGATATTTTCTTCCTGAAGACTTGCATTCAGGGGCTGGCTGCCAGTGATCCTTGGTCCTGAGCTCCTGTGTCACATGGCAATACACATAGCAGCCTTTTCTGGCCTCTCCCTTCTTTTCCTGGTTCCCTTGACTTTCAGCTTCTTGCTTCCCATGGCTTTCTCACTATCTGTCTGAATTTCTTCTGGTTATAAAGAATTCCAGTAATAGGATTAAGACTCATCCTCATTGAAATGGGTCATATCTTAACTGAAGTAACCTCATTCAAAGGTCCAATTTACAATGGGTTCACACCCACAGGAATGAATTAAGTTTATTTTTTTGTTTTTGTTTTTTTCTTTTTCTTTTTTTTCTTGTGTGTGTGTGTTTTGTTTTGTTTTCGTTTCTCTTGAATTAAGTTTAAGAACTTATTTTTCTGGAGTACAAACAGCTCCCAAACACCACAGTATCTAAAATGAGTCTCTTTTTTTTTTTTTTTTACTGGGAGGTCCTGGGGATCGAACCCAGGGCCCTCCATATGGGAGACGGACGCCCAACCGTTTGAGCCACATCCATCCCCCTAAAATGAGTCTCTTGTAGATAGCATATAAATGGCTCATGATTTTTTTTAATCCAATCTCCCAATCTCTGCCTTTTAACTGAAGTGTTAAATCCATTTACATTTGAAGTGATTTCTGATAAGGATGGATTTACTTCTTTTCTTTTTTTTAAAGATTTATTTATTTACTTTTTATCCATTTTAACCCCCACCCCTCCACACCCATTTTGCTGTTTCTGTGTCCATTCCCTGGGCAATTCTCTGTGTCTGTTTCTCACCCTCTCTTCTTACCCTTCTCCTCCTTTCTTCACTGGGATTCGATCCTGGGAACCTCTGATGTGGGAGAGAGGCGTTCTGCCACCTGCGCCACCTCAGTTCCTGGTTTTTCAGTGTGTCTCGTCTTGGCTCTCCCTTGTGTCACTCTCCTGTTAGATCATCATCTTGTTGCATGGCTCCGCGGGGCCTGGCACGCCCGTGCGTGGGGACTGGTGGTGTGCCCATGCACGGGGCCTGACAGCATGCCCACATACGGGGCCTGGTGGCCTGTGCGCCTTCTATATTTTTCTTTATATTACAGGGAGGCCCCAGGGATCGAACCCAGGTCCCTCCCTATGGGAGATGGATGCTCAACCATTTAAGCCACATCCGCTCCCTAATTCTTTTATTTAGTTATTTATTTTCTCTGTGTCTTACATGTGTTTTGTTTCTCAATTCCTCCATTTACTGCCTTTTTTTTTTGTATTTAGTAGATTTTTTTTTTGTAGTGTACTATTTTGATTCCTTTTTTTCCTTTTCTGTGTATTTTTTAGTTATTTTCTTAGTGGTTGCCTTGGGGATTATAATTAATATTGTAAACTTTTAACAGCCTAGTTTAAATACTACTAACTGATTTTCAATAGTATACAAACACTCAGCTCCTTTACAGCTCCATCTCTACCCTTTAAATTGTTATTGTCTCAGATTTCATCTTTATACATTGTGTGCCTGTTAACATAGTGTTTTAGTTTCCCAGCTGCTAAAACAAATACCACACAGTGGGTTGGCTTAAACAATGGGGATATTTGCTTATAGTTTTAGAGGCTAGGAGAAGTCCAAAATGGAGGTATCAACAAGGCAATTCTTTCTCTCTGAAGACTGTGGCATTCTGAGGCTGGCTGCAGGTGATCCTCAACCCTTGGCTTTTCCATCACATGGCAATGCACATAGCAGCATCTTCTCCTTTCTCTTCTGGGTTCCATTGACTTTCTATTTCTGGCTGCAGCCTGTGATTCTCTCTGCCTGACTTCCACTCTGCTTATAAAGGACTCCAGAAATCAGATTAAAGCCCAACCTGATTTAGTTGGGACCCACCTTAACTGAAGTAACATCTTGAAGGGGTCTTATTTACAATGGGTCCACCCCTACTCTACCCCACATAGGTTTATAATTATTGTTTTATAAATTTGCCTTTTAAATGACATGGAATAAAAAGAGGCATTACAAACCCAAAGTACAGTAACACTGGCTTTTATATATAGCTGTGTAACAACCTTTACCAGTGTTCCTTATTTCTTCTTATACCTTCAAGTTATTGTCTCTGTCCTTTCATTTCAGCATTAAGCACTCCCTTTATCATTTTTTGTAGATTAGATCTACATTGTTTTCCTAATTTCCTTTAGTTCTCGGGCCATGGTTTCCTTTAGCTCATTGATCATATTTAAGACCATGGGTTTAATATTTTTGACTAGTAATTCCAATGTTTGGGCTCCCTCAGGGACAATTTCTGTCAAATTCTTTTTTTCCCTGTGAATGTGCCATTCTTTTCTGTTTCTTTGTATGTTTCGTATTTTTTGTTGTTGTTGTTGAGAACTGAGCAATCTGAGTATTGCATGTGGTAACTTTGTAAATCTGATTCTTCTCTTCCTCAGGGATTACTGGGTTTTGCTTGTTGAGGCTTGGAGACATTCATTTGTGCCTTTTCTGCACTATTTTTGCCATGTGTGAGTTCCTTGTTGGGTGTGGTCACTGAAGTTTTCATTCCATTATCTCTGAGGTCAGCCAGTGACCTGAAAAAATTTTTTTAGCTGTCTGGCTTCAAAAAGAGGGGGAAAAATGGTGTACTATATCTTTAAATCTTCGAACAGGTGCCACTGAGGAAGTGCTGCAGCCAGAGAGGGACAAAATCAAGGGAAGTGTTTGTGCCGATTCTGTGGGGACTCATTAGATCAACCAAAACACGCAACCCTCAATTTTTGGAGGACAAAGTCCTCACTGCTATCCCTGGCAACAGCTGGCCCCTCCAGATTGCTGGGTCGCTATCCTCACAGCCATGAGGCGGATGAATGGGAGACGGTCTTTGGCTCATGCAAGTTTATGCTCACTGGCATAAGATCAGCAGCCTCCTTCTTCAACAAGCACGCCCATGGTTGTTTTAAGTGCTCAGTTAGGTCCCAGAGTTGCAAAATAATTTATCTCAATCACTTTTTTTCAGCTCATTGGTTGCTTTGGTGGAAGATGGATCCCTAGAGCTTCCTACTCTACCATTTTGCATGATGTCATGCCTCAAAACATTTCCGTTTTCTTTTGAAAACACACCAGCGAAGCTTTTGCTCATATCACTCCACTGAAACTGCTTTAATGAGGATCATTGAGAACTGCCACCTTGCTAAATCTCATTTTATTTGACCAATCACCAGTATTTGTATTCCAGTACACCACACTCTCCTGGGATTTCTCTCTGGCTTCTCATGCTCAGCCCAATTTATCCTGCTGACTTCTAATCATTGGGGTACCCCAGGACTTAGGGCCTAGTCCTCAGTCCTCTTCTCTTCTCTAGCTAAACCCATTCACTACATGATCACACCCAGTTTCATGGCTTTAAATAAATCCTATATTATGACTCCCAATTTACATGTGTAGTCTGAGCTGATCCCCTGAACTGTTAGCCTATATAGTCAACTATCTACTCATATGTCCACTCAGATGTTTAATATATCCAAAACCGGGCTCTTGATATCCCATTTTTTCCTACCCTCCCTCCAGCAAACAAAATCTTCTCTTTATCTGAAACCTCATATCCAGTGTATTATCAGCAATTCCTCTTGACTCTATCTTCTAAAAATAATTGTTCTAACCATTTCCCCCTACCTCCTCTGTTCTTACACTGGTTCAAGTCACCATCATCTCTCCTAGATTATCGCTGAGAAGACTCTCTTAGCAATTTTATGTGAGAGTATATTCTACTCTCATCTATGTTTCCAGAGTGATCTGGCTAAAACACAAATCATACCATGTTACTCCATCTCAAAACTCTCCAGTGATTTCTTATCTCTTTTGGCGTAAAAGCTAAAGTTCTTATAAAAGTCCACAAAGGACTACATGGTCTGACCCTGGGAACTTCTTTAACATTATGCCCTTCTCATCCCCCTTTCTCTCACCTTCTATCATCCACACTGACCACGTTCTGTTCCTTGGATACACCAGGTACCTTGGAGTCCTTGAGCTCCTTTCCTTTGGCTGGAATGTTCTTCCCTCAGGTCCACCTTGTGGCTATCTGGCTTTCTCTGTTATCTCCTTCAAGTCTTTGCTTCACCTTTCCATTCAAGTCTTCCATGGAAACTCTATTTAAAATTTAACCTTTGTTCCCCTTCTCTACAGTATTTTTCTCCATAGGATTTATAATTTCTAAGGTACTATATATTTTACTAATTTGTTTTGTTTCTTGCCTGATTCCCCCTCCCTAGAAGATAAGTTAGGTGAAGGAAGGGGTTTTTGCCTCTTTGTTCATTGCAGTGTTCCTAGAGTCTATTTAAAAGCGAGCTTGCCAAAAAGCATGGGCTCATTAAATGTTTGCCAACGAATTATTTATTTAGTGCTTTACAGTCAGAGAAGAAATTTCCAGCACTGTTTCATCTCTCCTGTAGAATATGTTTTTTGCACAATGAACTTATGGAAACATTATCTTTTCTCCAAAGAGTATTTCAAAAGAGATGGATGGGCTGGGCTGCATCAGGGCAGAATGTTGGCGGAGTGGGGATCACTTTTTAGAGGGAGGAGGATAAAGCCTCCCACAGATCATTTAGTGTAAAATAATTATGGTAATAATATAAAAAGACATTTATTACTTTTCTGGGCATTGCTCTACTAATTTGAATGCATTAGCCCAATAGATCTACATAATAACTTCATGAACTTGGAACTATTATTGTTCCCACTCACAGGTGAAGAAGCAGGGATTGAGTAACCCGATTAAACTTACATGACTAGTAAGAGGCAGAACCAGGACTTCTCTCCAAATGATTTCTGTTCATTGCCTTTTGGTAAGTTATATGCTGAGAGGATTGAAAGCCTTTCAATTAAAGTAAGTTCTGTCTCAGAATGTTCTCATTCATTACAATTCAACCAATATCTCAGTTCAGGTCAACACCCCCCACTACCGGCTCTAAAGTGGTACAGTTCAGAAAAGAAGAGGAAATCTGTCTTGTAATACAGAAATAGACACCCAAAGTGTCTCAGTGATGAATAGAACTAAGAAACATTGAGGCAAAGCCAGCCTGCAGCGGTCTGAGATGCAGAGCCTGGTGATGATGCCCCTCACCTGGAGATGACCGTCCCCCAAGTCAAATCCCTTACCTTAGAGAAAGATGCAGGGATGTTCTTGGGGTTTATTTGCCGCATATTCCCAATGATTGGAAGGAGAGTTGGGCCAGGAGGGAGACTTCCCTCTCTGTGACTTTTCCTCCACACGAAAAGGAAAATGAGGTAAGTGACACAAAGCCCA
This sequence comes from Cabassous unicinctus, assembly GCA_029593785.1. Lineage (NCBI taxonomy): Eukaryota > Metazoa > Chordata > Mammalia > Cingulata > Chlamyphoridae > Cabassous > Cabassous unicinctus. The sequence goes on from JAQZBX010074499.1 coordinate 11,117, forward strand.
TGGGCAGGAGTATGATTTCCAATAGCTCCCTGTCAGCCACTAAACGTTAGGGACTGCCTGGATTATCTGTCCAAAAGCAAAGCCTTGTGCGTGGAATGTGACCTGCCGGCCAAAGGCTGGTCCGAGTTCCTGGACTCCTCTTGGATTCAACCAACTGGGAATGTTTTTGGGTTTATTTGCTTTGCTGAAGATTGAGATTAAGAAGGATCCATAGCTTTCCTACCTCTCATTCATAAAATCTGTAACTTTATCCCTTTGATTTTCTAAGCACCATCATCACTCGTAATTTGTTTTCCTTTCAGCACTGAGTCATTACATAAAAAGCTGCATTTTATTTTTCATAACTCTGAAACTGTTAAATTGTAAGTATCTTAAACATCGATGTTAGAGTACTCCCCTTAAAAATCATTCTTATCATGTCTCTCATCAGTTAAAAGCCTTCAGCTTCCCTACACATGGCTCATCTGTCCCTTCTATTTAAACCTATACTTGGTGCTGGAGTTGGTAGGTGTACATCCATGAGACTGGAATCTCTGGGCTGTCCATGTGCCAGCTGGGCCCTGAGCCTCAGTGGAGTTGCAATACCTGTTCTCCACTTCATTGGAGTCACCCAGGACAACTAACAAGGAGGTGAGGACTGACAACCACCATACCAATGAAACAAGAGAGCTTACAACTGCAAGCAAGAGAGTCACATCCATCGGCTGTATGGGATCAAAGCTCCCTTTCTGGATATCACCATACCAGAATCCTCAGGATTGGGGAATGAACTATGGACTAGAGTGGACTTACTGGTATTCTACTATAGGCTTATTGTGAGTCTAGCAATGGAAGAAATTACAACATTGATGTGGAGGCAGTGGCCACTGGAAGCTCTGGGGGTAGGGAGAGGGAAAAACAGATGTAATATGGGGGCTTTTTCGGGACTTGGGAATCATCCTGAATGACATTGCAACAACAGATAAAGGACATTTTATATCCTCCCATAACCAGCAGAAATGTGTGGGAGAGTGTAAACTACAATGTGAACTATGGTCCATGCTCAGTGGTAATGCCCCAGTATACGTTTATCAATTGCAATGAATGTGCCACACTAATGATGTTGATTATGTGGGAGGGTGTGGGAGGTGTGGGGAGTGGGGCATATGGGAATCCCTATATTTTTTGTGTAACATTTATGTAATCTAAGTATCTTTTAAAAATTAAAAAAAAAAGCCTACTTTCTCTATTACTTATTGTATCAAACATTAAAAACCTATTTAGCACTGAAATCCATTAAATGGTTTCAACTTTGTTATTTTTATCTTTCATAGCCACCCCTCTGTATTGCCCACAGCAGAAAATTTACTTCCATTAAACAAAAGTGCTTGTTTGCTTACATTCATATATCCATTAGAACAATGACCAGGATAATTTCTACATAAAGGGCAAGGACAGCTGAGGGGATGAGTGAGACCATGAGTTTCTGAGTCTTGGACAAGTAAGATGGGGTGGGCCCACAGCCAGTGATGAGCTTGCGCATGGAGAAGAGCTGAGGTAAACGTAATCAGCTTAGGGACCTTATATACCTTTCTGTATATCTTCCAGAACCTTCTGTGTAACCAGTGTCCAATGTATTTTTGCTGAGTGAGTGGGCAAGTATATATTTGCAGACATTTCATAGAAAGGTAAATGATTGACTTTGAATGTTAGAACCCTAACATTGGTTTGGATGTTGAAAGCAGGATGAATAGATAGAGTGGACTGGTAAACATATGGATCCCTCCACTTAAAACCCTTGAAAGGTTTTGCTTGAAATGTTTATTTCCAACCTTTGGAAAAAGTCACTGATAGGTAACAAGACTTATGAGGCCCACTGTGATCAACCTTGCCCTGTCCCTCTAACAACCACCTCTCCAGTCTCATCTTTTGGAGCTCCCATTCTCACTGCTAATCCTGTGCCCATATTGGACTTTGTCCCATTTCTGTAAGGTTCTTGAACTGAGGTCTTCACACGGTCCCCCAACCTTTTTTCCCCCCCAAGAGCTTTATTGATATATAATCCACATACCATAAAATTCACCCTTTCAAATTATACAATTCAGTGGTTTTAGTATATTTGCAGAATTGTGCAACCATCACTAAGCTCAGATTTTAGAGTCCTTTTATTATGCCAAAAAAGAAACCCTATACCCATCAGTAGTCATTCCCTATTTTGCCCCTTCTCAAAGCCTCTGGCAACAACTAATTTGCTTTTTGTCTCTATGCGTTTGCCTATTCTGAAATTTCATATAAATAGAATCATATAATAAGTGGCTTTTTGTGACTGGCTTCTTTCACTTAGCATAATGTTTTCAAGGTTCATCCATGTTGTAGAATTTATCAGTATTTCATTTATTTTTATGACTGAATATTCCATTATATGGATATACCATATTTTGTTCATCCATTCATTCAGTTGATGGACATTTGGGTTATTTCCACTTTTTGGCTATTATGAATAATGCTATGAACATTTGTGTACAAATTTTTGTGTTGACATGTTTCAATTATTTTGGGTATATTCATAGGAGTAGAATTGCTACGTCACATGGTAGCTCTATGCTTAACATTTTGAGGAACTGTCAAACTGTTTCTCAAAGTGACTGCACCGTTTTACATTCCCACCAGCAATGTATGATAATTCCAATTTCTCCACATCCTTGCCAACACTTGCTATTGTCTTTTAAAATTAAAACCATCCTAGCAGATGTGGTCTATCTCATTGTGGTTTTGATTTGCATTTCCCTAATGACTAATGATGTTGAACATCTTTCCACGTTCTTATTGGCCATTTATATATCTTCTATGGAGAATTAACTATTCAAATCATTTGCCCATGTTTTAATTGGGTTATCTTGTTATTATCCTCCAATCTGTATCCGTAGCTGACTAATGTCTTTCTCATTCTTAAGATTTCCACCCCACCCCACCCAAGATCCCAGCACTACATTTCTCCCATTTATATAGTCTTATCACACTGGGAATTTTTTGCTTAAGGTCTACCTTCCCTTGAGACTACTGATGCTAAGAGAGCAGAGACTGTGTCTGTCTCAGTTACTGCTGAATTTTTCACTGTTGGTCCATTAGTTTTATATATTGGGTTTCCTGGCTCATACCAGGTACTCAATAAGCGTGTACTGACTTGCCTTGAATTTAATATTCATAATGTTTCTCATGTTGTATCAGGAGGGTTGCAGTTCCCTTTGAAAATGTTTTTGGGGTCACCTCTTCTCTAACCATTTGCATTTCAGCTGTTCCTGGTCACATTAGCACCCTATAAACCTGGCTTTGTGACCTCTTTGTTGGCATATAAGCTCCAGACAGTTTAGGCATAAGGGTGAAGTTTGGGGAGTTGGAATTCAGAGAAAAGGGTTCAGGGTGAAGTTCAATGACGTTACAGCAGAAAGACAAAATCTCATGGAAGCTCCAGCAGAAGAGTTTCTCAAGTAGGGCTTGGAGGCTGTGGCCTCCACAGTGCCATAAAGGAGACTGATGATTTTTCAAAATGCAGTTTGCCCCAGACTTTTTTTTTTTTCTTTTTATTTATCCCCCCCTTGCTGCTTGTGCTGCTGTGTCCATTCGCTGCGTGTCTTCTCTGTGTCTGCTTATCTCCCC
>JAQZBX010074500.1:0-14752 GCA_029593785.1 Cabassous unicinctus
GAGGTACACCTACAAATTCCAGCAACAAGCATAGGTTTGAAAAGAAGGGACAGATGAGCTATGTTCAGAGAAGACATAGTTTAGTCCAAGTCTGTCACTCTCAGGAACACAAACTCCAAAGTAGGGCCCACTGGCAAGGCACAAAACTCTGGAGCTATCCACCCTGAAATAGGACCTGGGTTTCTCCAGAGCACTCAGAAGCCCCACTATTTAGGGTGATATACAATTTGGAAATCTATAAGATCCACTGAGACGTGAGTAAGCGTTACCTCTGGGATGACCTTCCGACTCATTTTGAATCCTCTTTGCCATATAAACTCATTGGTCTTTACTTTTTCTCCCTTTTATTCAAGGTCTTTTTCCAGTCACATTGCCAGTTGGCACTTGGTAACAAACCCTCGGTGTCAGGGAGGCTCATCCCCAGAAGTCATGTCCCACGCTGAGAGGAAGGTAACGCACACATATGCTGAGTTTGGCTTACAGAGAGGCCATATTTGAGCAACAAGGTGCCTCTCAGGAGGTATCACATTAGCACCCAATAAAAATAGGATATATTTCAATTTCAAGAGCAAAGATTCTTAAGGCTCCTGAACAATATCAGGGGCCCATCAGTGGATCATCCCCTTCACCAGTTACTGCCCCTTCACTTGGAGGACTGTTGCTTCTCTGTTAGAGAATGTGGCAGCGCTTTCCAGGATGGGAATTCAGAATTCTCTCATTTATTGAGTGATTCTCCACCCACTCTGATAATGCCTCATGAGCATCTGAACATATTTATATACCTTATAATTATGCTTAGGTGAACTTCATCCCATGCATCCCCCATCCCTGACACCCTACTTCAATGATCCTCCCCAACCCCAGTTGTAACCCTTCTGTGATTCAAAGCTTCTCCAAAGATGAAGCCATTACAATAGATGAAAACAATTAATAAGAAAATGAAATAGCAATGATAAGTTTAAATGTAAGAGATAAAATACATAAAAACTTTAAAAAAAACTAAAAATACAATAAAATTAAAAGTTTGGGATAATAAAAAATGAAAAATATAAAAAAATTTTTTTTTACCTTTTGCCTTTCATCACTGCAATATCTTGTGTCCAGTCTGTACCATGGCACCTTTGCCCTCTCATTCCCCAGTGTCTCATTAGATTTCATTTTGTTTTCAAAGAAGTTTTAGGACACATCAAAGTCAAACACAGAATATAGGAGACTCTCAAACACTCAACAACCTCTCCCTTCCCTCCCCCCCGTCACTAATAACTTTTTTTATGTTGATGGTAGCATTGTTGTAACTGATATACAAATAGTGAAATATAGCTACTAAACATTGTCAATGGTTTACACTATGGTTAAACCATTACACTTTTATAAATTTTGATGATATTTACCATGTCCTGTTTTTTATCACAGTATGCTAATTAAGAACATTCCCCACTGACAACTAAATGCCCCCTGTTTAATCTATTCTTTTCCTCACACCCAATGCCCCCATGGCCCAAGATGACCCTCTGGCTTGACTCGTAGGATGACAAGATTCATAGTTTCATGCAACAAGAGGTCTTGACACACTGGTTTGTCCTCCCCTATTAGGAACTGCCCTTGATCTTGAGAGACTCCTGCCTGTCTATTTCTGAACAAATCCGTACTCCAAAAGATGGGAGTCCAATCCTTCCCACTCATTATGTGCATCTCCACCCACTGAAAGAACACATTCTAACAGAATGAACACTCACACACTCCCTAGAAACCTGCTCCAGGGGCTCCCTGTCCCTAATGCCCCCCCAACCACCCAAACCAGTGACCCTTCCTTGTCATATTGCCAAAAAAGCATTCCCACCTCTGTATTTTCAGCCTCATACCCACAATTCCCAATGTTCACCTGGTCACCTGGTCATCTTCTGGACTTTCTAACCCACCCTTCCCAATCTGCCCACCTGTCAACCCTTGCACGACCCAACCCAATAATATCACTACCTTCCTGTTCTATCCCTTCAATACCAAACTACATTCTATCACTTTATCATAGATTACATCCGTATGGGTGATGGTTCACAATCTTTTCTTCTCTTTCTCTTTCTTGTAAACCTATCTTACAGACAATAGCTTTCTGAGACTGCTCAATTTCCTTAATTTATATCAGTGAGGTCATGTACAATTCATCCTTCAATGCCTGGCTTGCTTCACTCAACATAAGGTCCTCAAGATTCATCCAGATTATCCAGTGTGTTAGCACTTTATTCTGTCTTATAGCTGAGTAATATTCCATTGCATGTAAGTACCACATTTTTTTAATCCATTCATCTGTTGATGGGCACCTGGGTTGATTCTAACTTTTGGCAATAGTGAAGAATGCTGCTATGAACATTGTTGTGCATATATCTGTTCATGACTTTACTTTCAGTTCTTCAGGGCATATATCCAGCAGTGTAATCACTGGATCATAAGGAAGTTCTATAGTTAGTTTTTTGAGGAACTGCCAAAAATTCTTCCATAGTGGCTGGACCATTCTTCAATCCCACCAGCAGTGGATGAGGGTTCCCATTCCTCCATATCCTCTCCAACACTTATAGTCTGCTGTTTTTTTAATAGCCACCATTCTAATGTGTGTAAGGTATTACCTCATTGAAGTTTGGATTTCCATTTCCCTAATATTTAGCGGTGTCAAGCATCTTTTCATGTGCCTTTTTGCCATTTGCATTTCTTCCTTGCAGAAGTGTCATTTCAGGTCAGTTGCCCATTTTTTAAATAGGTTGTTTGTCTTTTCATTTTCTAGGTGTAGGATTTCTTTATATATGCAGGATGTTAGGCTCCAATCATATATATAGATGCCAAATATCTTCTCCCATTGGGTAGGCTGCCTTTTTACTTTCTTGGTAACATCCTTTGAAGTGTAGAAGTTTTTAATTTTGAGAATATCCCATTTATCTATTTTTTCTTTTGCTGCTTGTGATTTGGGTGTGAAGTTCACGGAATCATTTCCTATTACAACGTCCTGTAGGTGCTTCCCTATATTATTTTCCAAGGTCTTTATGGTCTTGGCTCCTATATTATATCTTTGATCCATCTTGAGTTGATTTTCGTGTAAGGTGTGAGATGGTGTTCCTCTCATTCTTTTAGATATGGATTTCCAGTTCTCCAAGCACCAGTTGTTGAAGAGGTCATTCTCTCCTAACTAAGTTGGGCTGGTAGTGTTGTCAAATATCAGATAACTGTGTATGCAATGATCTATATCAGAACTCTCAATTTAGTTCCATTGCTCAGTATGTCTATCTTTGTGCCAATACCATGCAGTTTTGACCACTGAAGCTTTGTAGTATGTTTTAAAGTCAGGTAGTGTGACACCTCAAACTTCATTTTTCTTTTTCAATATGTCTTTGGTGACTCAAGGCCTCTTACCCTTCCAAATAAATTATTGTAGTTAGTTTTTCAAATTCATTAAAAAATATAGTGTTGATTTTTATTGGGCTTGCATTAAATCTGTAGATTAATTTGGGTAAGATAGATATCACGATGATGTTTAGTCTTCCTATCCATGAATAGGGAATATTCTTCCATTTGTTTAAGTCTTCTTTGATTTCACTTAACAGTGTGGTGTAGTTTTCTGTATATAAGTCTTTTACATCTTTAGTTAAATTTAAACCTAGTTATTTGATTCCTTTAGTTACTATTGTAAATGGTATTTTTTTTCTTGATTTTCTCCTTAGATTGCTCATTACTGGTATATAGAAATGCTACTGATTTTAGAGCATTGATCTCATAGCCTGCGACTTTACTGAACTCTTTTATAAGTTCTAGAAGCTTTGTTGTAGATTTCTCAAAGCTTTCTATGTATAGGATCATGTCATCATCAAATAGTGAATTTTTTACTTTTTCCTTTCCAATTTGGATGCCTTTTATATCTTTTTCTTGCCTCAGTGTTTGAGCAAGTACTTCTAAGACAATGTTAAATAAGAGTGTTGATAGTGGGCATCCTTGTCTTGTTCCTTATCTTAGAGGGAAAGCTTTTATTATTTCACCATTGAAGATGATGTTGGCTGTGGGTTTTTCCTATATACCCTTTATCATGTTCAGAAAGTTTCCTTATATTCCTTTCATTACAGTGTTTTTTTTTCTCAATAAATAGTGCTGTATTTTGTCAAATGCTATTTCCTGCATCTATAGACATTATCATGTGATTTTTTCTGTCAATCTGTTTATGTCATATATTACATTGACTGGTTTTCTTATGTTGAAACATCCTTGCATAACCGGGATGAAACTCACTTGGTCAATGTGCATATTCTTTTGATATGTTGTTGAGTGTATTACCAAGTATTTTGTTGAGGATTTTAGCATTGAGGTTCATTAGAGTGATTTGTCTGTAATGTTCCCTTTTGTGGCATCTTTGTTTGGCTTTGGTATTAAGGTAATATTGGCATCATAGAATTAGTTAAGGAATTTTCCTTCTACTTCTATTTTTTGGAAGACCTAAAGCAGGATTGGTGTTAGCTCTTTCTGGAATGTTTGGTAGAATTCACCCGTGAAGCTGTCTTGTCTTGGGCTCTTCTTAGTTAGGATGTTTTTGATGACTGAATCTATCTCTTTGCTTGTAATTGGATTGTTGAGTTCATCAATTTCTTCTTTTGTCAATGTAGGCTGCTTGTGAGTTTCTAGGAATTTGTCCATTTCCTCTAGATTATCCTTCTTGTTGGCATATAATTTTTCAAAGTATCCTCTTATGATACTTTTCATTTCATTAAGGTCAGTGGTGATATCCCTTTTCTCATTTCTTATGTTGTGTATTTATATCTGCTTTATTTTTCTCTGCGTTAGTCAGGCTAAGGATTTGCTTCCTGAAACCCTCCTTGTTGCTCAAATGTGGGCTCTCTCTAAGCCAAACTCAACATATGAATACATTACTTTCCCCGAGCATGGGCCATGATTCCTAGGGATGAGCCTCTTTGGCACAGAGGGATTGCTACCAAGCACCAACTAGCAATGCAATCAGAATAGGACTTTGAATAAAAGGGGAAAAGGTAAAGACAAATGAGTTTAAGTGGCTAAGAAACTTCAAAGTGAGTCTTACTTCGGTAGGTCATCCCAGAAGTAATCCTTAAGCACACCTCAGCAGGATCTCATAGACTTCCCAAGTGGATACTTCTCCAAATAGTGGGGCACCTGATGGTTCTGGATGCACCTAGCTCTTATAGTCAGGGTGGACAACTCTGGAGTTTGGTGCTTTTCCAGTGGACCCTGCTTTGGAGTTTTTCCTCCTGAGAGTGACAGATTTGCACTCAGTAACGTCTTCCATGCACATGGCTCATCATTCCCTTCTATTTAAACTTATACTTGGTGCTGGAGTTTGTAAAAGTGTGTTCAGAGAATCAAGTCTTTGGACTGTCCATGTGTCAGCTGGAGCTGGTACTTGGCAGAGCTGCATCACCTACTCTACAGCTCATTGGACTCAAGCAGGACAACTTGTGGGGAGATGATGATGGACAACAGCAGTACCAGGGGACAAACAATGTGTTCCACTGCAGATAGAATAGTCCTATCCATCTTCCCCATTGGATATAAGCCTCCTCTCAATTGGAGGTGGAGTGTATATCACCATCCCAGAATCTTCAGGATTAGGGGGAGAGCAATGGACTAGAGTGGACTTACAGATATTCTATTATAGGCATATTGTGATTCTAACAATGAATAGAAATTACAACATTGATGTGGAGCCAGTGGCCACAGGAAGTTCTGAGGGCAGTGAAAGGGAAAGAGTTGTAATGTGGGGGCTTTTTCAGGACTTGGGAATCATCCTGAGTGACATTGCAATGACAGATATAAGCCATTTTATATCATCATATAACATGCAGGACTGTGTGGGACAGAGTGTAGTCTACAATGTGAACTATGGTCCATGCTTAATGGCAAAGCCCCAGAATGCATTTATCAATTGCAAAGAATGTGCCAGACTAATGAAGGATGTTCACGTGGGAGGGTGTGGGAGGTGTGGGGAGTGGGGCATATGGGAATCCCTATATCATTTAACATTTATGTAATCTACGTGTCTTCTAAAAATATTAAAATAACAGAAAATACCATACAAGAATATTTCTATTAAATAAGTCATCATCCTTAAATTATATTTAATATATTTGCTGCTAAAATTAAAATATGACATCCCCCCAAATAAAAAAGAAAAGATGGGACACATAGTAGACAGAAACCCAATAAGTTTCAATAGTTACATTTAATGTAAATAACCTGAGTAATCCAATTAAAAAAAGATTGCTAACATGGAGTAAAACTATATATGTCTTACTTAAAATATAAATCAATGGCCTTTCTGTTGAAAGTAAAAACTACTTGAAATATATACAGACTAACAAACATTGAAAATAAATTAGAAACACAAACCAAAAGCTGATGTTATATATGGCTGCATTCTTATCAAACAATATAACTGAAGTCAAGATATATGGCTCAATATTAATGTTATTTTTATCTTGATAGAAAAATCAATGCTAAATTTATGTTCACATAGCTTCACATTATACAAGGCATAAATGATACATAAAAAAGAACTTTAAAGGGAAGCGGGTGTTGCTCAGTGGATAGAGCCCCCGTTTACCATATGGGAAGCCCGGGTTCACGTCCCGAGGCCTCCTTGTGAGGGCAGGCCGTGGGCTGATGCGGCAAGACCTCACAGCAAGGGGGAGATAAGCAGACACAGAGAAGACACGCAGCAAATGGACACAGCAGCACAAGCAGCAAGGGGGGGGATAACTAAATAAAATAAATAAATCTTAAAAAAAAAAAAAGAACTTTAAAATCCAAAATTATAAGTAGTTACGTAAATACAATTCAGTCAGTATAAAATCATGTGACAACCACAAGGAAGTGTATCAGAGGTTTTAACATTATAGTTGACTAACTTCTATTAGTACAAAATGTATATTCAGGTGTATCTTGAATAGTTTGAGCTCATAAATTGTGTCCTGTCTGAGCACAGTTGAATTAAACAGGAAATTAATGACAGAAAAACACATAGCATTTTTAAGAAGCAGATTGATGCTCTCTCTTTTCCTAAAATGATTGACATGACCCACTCATACTATCATTGTGATGACTGAGCAATATTTATTTTAGTACTTCTTAATATGCACTCTGTTCCAGTTACTAGTCTAAACGGCTCACAGGTGCCATTTAGTCCTACTCTCAAGTGACCGATGAAGGTGGACACTGATGGTAATGTGCTTAAAGGAGGAGAAACTGAGGAAGCAGCAACAATATAATGTGATAATAATCATCCATCTTATAGGCCACTCTCCTGGGCTTTGGCACCAGTCTTATATATGCTTTGGATAATTACAGAAAAATTGTTTTGCTACTTGTCCGTTAGCAATATGTGAGTTTGTTCTGACTAATGAACACCACTCCATTCCTGGGAGGAAAACCCTAAGGATAAGTAGGAAATCTTAGTATACTGTGATTGGAGTGAGGTGAAATTTGGGTCTCCTACTCTGCTTCTTGGTGTCTAGGATACACAGGTATATCCCCTTACGAGGCCTCAGAATATTAGAGGAACTGTGATTTTCTTTTTATTAAAGTAATTGTCCCTTTAATCTTCACCAATTCATTCATAGGTTCAACTATACTAATACATCTTAATATAAAAATTTCTCTTCATGGACAGATTTTTTTTGAGTCCTGTTTCCTAAATGTTCTAGTATCAATAATCTCATTGAAATTTCCCATGGGCACTGGCTATTATTTCTCCCAGTGCCTGCCTGCCAAGGAGATTTCCCTGATACCATTGGAGATGGTGTTTGGACATAAAACTTAACAAGAAAGCTCTTGTTACAATAGAAAGGTTCCAGTCTGGATGTTAGTTAGCTCTGCTAAATATGCTCACTCATCCTTGCCTGAAGGTATAACATCAATGGACCCTTTTCAGGAATCCTGACTTGTATATCCAGTGTAAGGAAAAACAAAATTATCTTCTAAGACATTGTTGTTTTTAAATCTTTTTTTTTTTTACCTGTTCCTTCCTTTCCCTCCATGATTCAACTTCATTTCTTTCCTCCACTGCTCACTTGATTTTTTGAGAAAAACTGTCAAGGGGGACTATTATAAAAACTATAAACATGGAAGATACTAACACAATGAGACAAACAACAACAACTACGTTCTTTTTATTCAATGTATTTAAAAAAATCAGTTAGAGCAGTTTTACTTGAATTAAAAGGTGTTCATGGAAGCAAAGATTGAGCCGATTGCAGCATCAGGATGGAACAGGGGCAAGTGCAGTTCTGTACACTGAACACAGCTTCAATATGGAAAATGCTAATTTAAATTTTATATGTAAGCATATCTAATTCAGATGGGATGTGTTTTATTAAATAATCTAAATAATTATTTATATTTATTACTGTCTATCAATTAATAATTTAAATAAGTTTTGGTCTAATATTTTCTCTTTACCAAACACTCTGCTATATTTAAGCGTTACATAGTGAATAAATGAATCCCTAGCATAAAAATAAAGTGTGGACAGAAGAGAGCAAATGGCATCAATTTAAGTGGGTACTCACGATCTCTCTCACAAAGGATGTCTCATTGGGGACAAGATCCTGCCTGGGGAACATAGAAAAGAGCAAGGAAATAGAACAAGAAGAACAAAGTGTAAAATAGAAAACTTAGCACAAACACAAAACCAGCAGCTAAAAAAAACAACAACTCTAGAGCAGAGAGAGAGTCAAATCAACCGAATAAACCCATCAAGATAAATGATGACCAGAGGGGAACAAAAAATTACAAACCATATTAAGAAACAGGAAGACATGGACAAATCCAATGAACAAACTAAAAACCAGGAAGAGATGCAGAACATGGGACAACTAATCAAAACTGTACAAACAAATATCATGGACCAACTTAAGTGAAGGAAGAAATTAAGGATAATAAGAAGACACTGGGAGAGCATACTGATGAAATTGCAAACATACATAAAAAGATAACAGATATGATGGTGATAAATGGCACAATCCAAGAAATCAAAAAGACACTGGCATCACATAACAGCAGATTTGAAGAGGCAGAAGAAAGAATTAGTGATGTGGAAGACAATACATCTGAAATCACACAGATAGTAGAAGAGAGACTAAAAGAGAGAAAAAATCCAGCAGGGACACAGGTATTTAACTGACAACACAAAATGCACAAACATACGCATTATGGGCATCCCAGAAGGAGAAGAAAAGGGAAAGGGAGCAGAAGGAGTGTTGAAGGAAATAATAGCTGAAAACTTCCCAACCCTATTGAGAGAGATGGATGTGCAGATCCAGGAAGCACAGCGCACCCCAAACAGTATAAATCCCAACAGGCCAACTCCAAGACATATACTTGTCAAAATGTCCAATGCTCAAGACAAAGAGAAAATACTCAAGGCAGCAAGAGAAGAGAGAACCATCACATACAAGGGAAGCTCAATAAGATTAAGTGCTGGTTTCTCATCTGAAACTGTGGAGGCAAGAGGACAGTGCTATGACATAGTCAAGGTACTCAAAGAAAAATACTTCCAGCCACAAATTCTCTATCCAGCAAATCTGGTATTCAAAAATGATAGAGAGTTCATAATATTCACAGATAAACCAAAATAAAGAGGCTATTATAATAAGAAACCTGACCTTCAAGAAACACTAAAGGAAGTTGTACAGGTTGAAAGGAAAAAACAGGAGAGAGAGAGAGTTGGAGGAAAGTATAAGAACAACTAAAAAGAAAAAAAGAGAAATAAAAAGAATATATGACCTACATAAAACCAAACAAAATATGGCTGATGTAAGAAATTCCTTGAGTGTAATAATACTGAATGATAATGGACTAAACTCACCAGTCCAGAGACACTGATTGGCAGAATGAATAAGGAAATATGACCCATGTATATGTTGTCTTAACCAGCAATTCAAGGAAGCTGAAAATGAATGGCTGGAAAACAATTTTACAAGCAAACAATAACCAAAAAACGGCAGGAGTAGCTATCTTAATATTGGACAAAATAAACTTTAAATGCAAAACTATTGTAAGAGACAAAGATGGACAGTATAATTAGTAAAAGAGGTAATTTTTCAAGAAGAGAGAACAATCATAAACATTTATGAACCTATTCAGCATGCCTCAAAATACATGAGGCAAACACTGGAAAACCAAAGAGGAGACAAAAAAGCCTCTACAATTGCAGTGGGGGAATTTAATACAGAATTATCACCATTAGACATTACATTTAGACAGAGAATCAATAAAGAAACAAAGATTCTGAATAATACATTAAAGGACTTCGACCTAATAGACATATACAGAATGCTATACCCAAATACAGTGGGGTATACATTTTTCTCGAGTGCACATGGATCATATTCCAAGATAGACCACATGGTAGGCCACAGAATAACTCTCAGTGAATTCAGAAAAATTGAGATTATACAAAGTAATTTCTCTGGCCACAATGGAATTTAATTGGAAAACACTAAGGGCCAGAGAACCAGATTAGGCAAAAGATATGGAAGTCAAACAACGCATTCTTAGACAAACAGTGGGTCAAGAAAGAAATCTCAAAAGAAATCAGTAACTTCATTGAAACGAATGAAAATGACAACACAGTATATCAAAACCTATGGGGTGCAGCCAAAGCTTTACTGAGAGGGCAATTCATATCCATAAATGCATATCTCAAAAATGCAGGAAGAACTAAAATTGAAGACCTAAATGCCTACCTGGAGGATTGGAAAAACAACAACAAACTAAACTCAAAGGAAGAAGGAAATAACAAAGAACTAAATGAAATAGAAATTAAGAAAGCCCTAGAGAAAATAAACAAAACCAAAAGCTGGTTCTTCGAGTAGATCAATAAAATTGACAAACCCTTAGCCAAACGAACAAAGAAAAAGAGAGAGCAGAAGCAAATACGCAAAATAAGAAATGAGGAAGCGGATAAGATGTCTGTAAAACAGACATCTTAATTATGTTTAGTCTTCCAAACCATTAACATGGAATACTCTTCTAATTATTTAGGTCTTTTTTTATTTCCTTTAAAAATATTGTGTAGTTTTCTGCATGCAAGTCCATTATATCTTTAGTTAAGTTTATTCCTAGATATTTGTTTTAGTTGCTATTTTACATGAAATTTTATATATTTCTTCCTAAGATTGCTCATTTTTAGTGTACTGAAATGCTACTGATTTTTGCATGTTGATCTTATATCCTGCCAATTTATTGAATTGTTTATCTTCCCTAGAAATTTTGTTGTTGATTTTTCAGGGCTTTCTAATATAGGATAATGTCATCTGCAAATGGTAAAGTTATTTACTTCTTCCTTTCCAAAAATTTGAATATCTTTTATTTTTTTTCTTGCCTAAGTGATTGAGCAAGTACTGCTAACAAAATGTTAAAGAAGAGGGGTGACAGTGAGCATCCTTATCTTGTTCCTGATTTTAGAGGGAAAGCATTACCATTTCACCATTTAATATGAGGTTAGCTGTGGCTTTTCATATATACCCTTTTTCATGTTGAGGAAGTTTCCTTCTGTTCCACTTTTGAAGAGTTTTTATCAAGAAAGCATGTTGGATTTTGTCAAATGCTTTCTCTGCACCAGTAGAGATGATCATATGATTTTTTCCTTTGGTCTGTTAATGTGTTGTATTACATTCATTGTCATTTTTATGTTTAACCATCCTTGCATACCATGGATGAAACCCACTTGATCTTGTAATATAATTCATTTGATGCATTCATGAAATATGATTAGCAAGTATAATATTGAGAATTTTAGCATCCAGGGTCTTTAGAGAGATTGTTCTGTAGTTTTCTTTTCTTGTGGCATCTTTATTTGGCTTTGGAATTAGGGTGATATTGGTATCATAGAATGAGTTAAGCAATGTTCCCTCCAATTCTATTTTTTGGAAGATTTTAAAGAGGATTGGTGTTAGTTCTTTCTGAAATGATTGGAAGAATTCACCTATGAACCCATATGGTCCTGGACTTTCCTTGGTTGGGAGGTTTTTGATGACTAATACAATCTCATGTCTTGTGATTGGTCTGTTGAGTTAATGAATTTTTTCTTTTGTCCATGTAGGGTGCTTACACGTTTCTAGAAATTTGTCCATTTCATCTATGTTATCCAAATTATTGGCATAGAATTTTTCAAAGTATAGTCTTATGATATTCTTTATTTCTGTGCAATCAGTGGTGATATGCCCTCTAATTTTTTTTATGTATTTGCAACTTTTCTCTTTTTTCCTTTGTTAGGCTAGATAAGGGTTTTTCAATTTCATTAATCTTCTCAAATAATCAGCTTTTTGTTTTTTAAAATTTTGTGGTGATTTTTTTATTCCCAAATTCATTTAGTTCTGTTTTAATCTTTGTTATTCCCTTCTTACTGCTTGCTTTGGGAACAGTTTCTTATTCCTTTCTAGTTCCTCCAGGTGTGTAGTTAGGTCTTTTAATTTACGTCTTTCTTCTTTTGTAATATAAGCATTTATGGCTAAAAATTTCCCTTTTAGCACACTTTTTGCTGCACCTCCTAAGTTTTTGATTTGTGGTGTTTTCATTTTCATTTGTTTCAAGGTAGTTGAAGCTAATTACTTTGTAATTTCCTCCTTGATCCACTGATTATCTAAGAGTGTGTTTTTTAACTTCCATAACTTTGTGCTTATTCTTATTCAATGCAACTTACTAACAACTTCATTCCATTGTATTCAGAGAAATTACTTTCTGAATTAATTGAAACTTGTTCTTTGACCTTGCATGTTGTCTATGCAGGAAAATGATAAATGTGCACTCGAGAAGAATGTATAACCATCTTAATTGGGGTGTAATATCTGTATATGTCTATTAGTTCTAGACCTTCTTAAGTATTAATTAAAATCATGTTTACCTCCTACCAGAGATTCAGAGAAATTGATATTTTTAGAGCCAAATTCCCTTCTTAATTACATGGGAATCAGAGAGAAATTTCATAAAATAGACTATTTATTTTTACACAAAGCTGAAAAAAAAGTACTCATTTCTGACCATATATATCAGGAAACTAACAGAAAGTAGGACTGTAATATTTAAGGAATAAAGTCAAATGTAATACACAATTTGATTCTTAGTGTTTCAAATGAAAATACTTAGGGATCATCTTGGGAAAAAAGAGAAAGCAATAATGTAAATGACAGACCTCAGTACTTAAAATTTTGCATAATATTCTCTAACTTTATATAGATTTAGAATATTTCATATTTTTTTTAACTGTAAGTTTCTTTTTTTTTTCTTTTTCTTTTTTATTTTTTTAGTAAAATGATATATAAATACATATGCATATATGTGCATTTGTTTACATAAATGTTATTATATATATATATACATTTTATAAAGGTGCCTAGATTACCCGAATATTACTCAGAAACTACAGGGATTCCCATGCTCCCCACCACCCACACCCCCAAAAACACCCCACACATCCATTCCCCATCCGTGTGGTATTACACCCGCAATGGATATACACATCCTGGGGCCTTGCCACCGAGCATAAACTACAGTTCATATCACAGACCACACTCTTCCCCACCCAGTTCTGCATGGTATATTCTGATGGAAAATGGGAATATTTCATATTTTTAGTTTACTTATTGGATGTCAAAGAAGGGATTCGAATGTTCGGATACTCTTAATTGAATTTTAACTTGTAAATTACTTTTAATATTTAGTAGGAGGAATGGTCTTTGGCATTATCTACCCAATAAGACATTATACTTATTAAAATTGTTAAGATTGCTAGAAAATATTTAAATTGTTAGGATTTAATAAAAGAAGGCACTAGGTGTTCAGGTATTTTTATATTATATAATAATTTACACACATTTTTGGTATTCATTATAAAAATTTTTAGCAATGTATAATGATGGCTACACTGAGTGAAGTTTCATATTGCCTTTAAAATATTAATAAAAGTTAATGACATATGTAGAAAAATGCATGTTTCATGATTTGATTTTAAAGCATCCCATCAAAGAAATAGGGCTTATAACACTTCCCTAAAGCAATGAAAGGTCACAACAATCCCTGACAAAATCAGCAGTAATATAAATGTACTCCAGATTAGTTTGCTTGCAGCAGACAAAAAATTCTACTTGACATCCCTAATCAGTTGTCTAGAGGGTGATGAATTGGTGTTCATATTCCCTTAACTGAAAAGTCACATTTTTATGTATCTAAAGTCGTAAACATCATACAATGATATACTAAAAAGTTTTTAGGAAATCAAAACTTTCTTTCAACTGCTAGTAATTTAAAATTGAGAGCATATAACACACATTTACTGATAAATTATAATCAATATGTTATCTATGTACAATATCAATAAAGGCATATCTATCTATCTATCTAGTAGATCTATCTATTAATCTAATCTACCTATCTATATCTATATCTATATCATCTATCTATATCATCTGTATCTATATCTATCTATATCATCTATACCTAGAATCTATCTATAGCTCTATCCATCCCAAATATCTATTGTGGATGTTCTCAATGGTTATCAAACAACAATTGATTAATTCATAAACAAATGATTGGTAGTTAATACATATTAAAAAATGGCACTGTTCCCCTCCACAAAAATATATACACCAATAGATACACCATTTGACATTTTTAATGAATTGTTTTTTTACTTAAAATACATATTGTTTTAAATATTTCAATAAAATATCCTGCTTCTAATTCTTTT
>JAQZBX010074501.1:0-14747 GCA_029593785.1 Cabassous unicinctus
AAAAGAAGTAGTAAAAATTTCATTGTTTGCACATGACATGATCCTATACATAAAAAGCCCTGAGAAATCTACAACAAAGCATCTAAAACTCATAAAGGAGTTTAGTAACATTGCAGGTTATAAAATCAATGCTCAAAAATCAGTGGCATTTCTGTACACCAGTAATGAGCAATCTGAGGAGGAAACAAGAAAAAAATACAATTTACAATAGTAACTAAAAGAATCAAATACCTAGGAATAAATTTAACTAAAGATGTAAAGGACTTATATACAGAAAACTACACAACATTCTTAAAGGAAATCAAATAATACTTAAATAAATGAAAGAAAATTCCCTGTTCATGAATAGGAAGACTAAACATCATCAAGATGTCTATCCTACCCAAACTAATCTACAGATTTAATGCAATCCCAATAAAATCAACACTATTTTTTAAGGATTTTGAAAAACTAAATACAAAATTTATTTAGAAAGGTAAGAGTCCCTGAATCACCAAAGACATATTGAAAAAGAAAACTGAAGTTGGAGGTATCACACTACCTGACTTTAAAACATACTACAAAGCTACAGTGGTGAAAACCACATGGTAATGACACAAGGATAGACACATTGACCAATGTAACTGAATTGAGAGTCCTGATATACCTCCTTGCTTATACATTCTTCTGATATGAGAAAAGGCCACCAAGCCCCCTCAGTTGGGAGAGAATGGCTTCTTCAACAAGTGTTGCATGGAGAAATGGATATCGATATCCAAAAGAATGAGAGAGGAACACTGTCTCACACCTTATATGAAAATCAACTCATGATGGATCAAAGATCTAAATATAAGAGCAAAGACCATAGAGACCTTGGAAGATAATGTAGGGAAGCATCTACAGGAACTTGTAGTAGAAAATGGTTTCATGAACTTCACACTCAAAGAATGAGCAGCACAAGAAAAAATAGAAAATGGGATGTCCTTAAAATTAAAAACTTTTACACCTTGATGGACGTTATCAAGAAAATAAAATAGCAGCCTACAGAATGGGAGAAAATATTTGGCAGCCATATATCTGATAGAAGCCTAATATCCTGCATATATAAAGAAATCCTACAAATTGAAAATAAAAAGACTAACAACCCATTTAAAAAATGAGCAAGTGACCTGAAAAAACACTTTTCCAAGGAAGAGATACAAATGGCTAAAAAGAACATGAAAAAATGCTCAACATCTCTAGGTATTAGAGAAATGTAAATGAAAACTACATTCAGACACCATCTTACACCCATTAGAATGGCGGCTATTAAAAAAACAGAAAACTATATGTGTTGGAGAGCATGTGTAGGAATGAGAACATTCATCCACTGCTAGTGGGATTGGGGAATGGTCCAGCCACTGTGGAGGACAGTTTGGTGGTTCCTGAAAAATCTAACTCAGGTCTTCCATATGATCCAGTGATTCATCTGCTGGGTATATACCCAGAAGAACTGAAACCAAAGACACGAACAGATATA
Organism: Cabassous unicinctus; assembly: GCA_029593785.1. NCBI lineage: Eukaryota > Metazoa > Chordata > Mammalia > Cingulata > Chlamyphoridae > Cabassous > Cabassous unicinctus. The sequence goes on from JAQZBX010074501.1 coordinate 1,499, forward strand.
TGCACACATATGTTCATAGTGGCATTGTTCACTATTGCCAAAATTTGGAATCGACCCAGGTGTCCATCAACAGTTGAATGGATAAACAAATGTGGTATACACATACAGTGGAATATTACTCAGCTGTAAGAAGGAATAAAGTGCTAACACATGGGATAGCATGCATGAATCTGGACGACCTTATGTTGAGTGAAGCAAGCTAGGCATTGGAGGATGAACAGTACTCGACCTCATGATATGAATTAAGGAAATTGAGCAGTCTCTGAAAATTCTTGTCTGAAAGATATGTGTACAAGAAAGAGAAAGAAAAGAGAAAGTTTTGAGCCATCACGCATATGGACTTAACGTATGGTAAAGTGATAGAGTGTAGTTGTGTATTGAAGGGATAGGACAGGAGGGTAGTGATATATTGGGTTGGATGGTGCAGGGTTGACAGGTGGGTACTTGGAAAGGGTGGATTACAATACCCAGGATACTGAGGGGAGAGCAGAAATAAACAGGGGGGTATCTCTGAAGAGCAAGGTGGTTCCTAATAGTGGAGGACAAACCAGTGTGCCATGACTTCTTTGGCATGTAACTATGAATCTTGTCATCCAATGAGTCAAGCCAGGGCATCATCATGGGACCTAGGGGTATGGGGAAGGAGGAACAGAATAGATCAAACAGGGGAATTTAGTCATCAGTGGAAATATTTTTCATTACCTGACAGTGATGGACACAGGGCATGGTAAATATCATCAAAATGTATAAAAGTGTATGATCCGAAATGTAAACCATAGACAATGTTTAGTAGCTGTGTTTCACTATCTGTATATCAGTTATAACAATGCTACTATCCACATACAAAAGGGTTTTAATATGGGGTGAGGAAAGTGGGAGGAGTTTGGGTATGTGAAAGTGTCTTGTATTTGGTGTGTAACTGTCCTGTGACCTAAAACTTCTTTGAAAATTAAATTAAAAATAGTGAGACACTGGGGAGTGAGAGGGGGAAGGTGCCATGGTACAGACTGGACACCAATATTGCAGTGATAAAAGGCAAAATGTCAAAAAAATATTTTAAATTTTTTCTCATATTTTGAATAACCCAATCCTTTAATTTTATTTTATTTTTATTTTTAAGTTTTCATGTATTTTATCTCTTACATTTAAACATCATTATTATTTCATTTTCCTATTAATTGTATTTGGCTATTTTATTGGCTTCATCTTTAAAGAAGCTTTGTATCACAGAAGAGTTACAACTGGGGCGGTTGTGGATCATTGGTGGGGGGTGTCAGGGATATGGGGTGCATGGGAGGAAGTTCACATGAACATACATAAAAGATATATAAAATTGTTCAAATGCTTACAGGGCATGGTCACAGTATGTGGAAAACCACTCAATAAATGAGAGAATACTGAATTCTCATCCTGGACAGCTCTGCCATATTCTCCAAGGGAGTTGCAACATTGCCCCAAGTACAGGGACAGTGTCTGGCAAAAGAGGATGATCCACTGGTGGTCTCTTGTTATTGATGCCTAGCCTTATGAGTCTTGACTCTTGAAATTGAAACTTGGCCTATTTTTATGGGGTGTTAAGGGTTGCCTCCTGAGATCCTCCTTTTTGCTTAACTGTAGCCTCTCTCTAAGCCAAACTCAGCATATGAACGCATTACCTTCCTCCCAGCTTGGGAGGGATTGAGCCTTCCTGCCCACAAGGGATTACTAACAAGTGCCAATGGGCAACACAACTGGAAAAAGACCTCGAATAAAAGGGGAGAAAGGTAAAGGAAAATGAGTTAATATGGCTAAGAGATTTCAAAGTGAGTCGGGAGGTAACGCTTATGCACATCTCAATACGACCTCATAGGCTTCCAACGTGGACACACCCCAAACAGAGGGGCTCCTGAGGGCTCTGGAGACACCCAGGTCCTATATCAGGGCGGACAGCCCCAGAGTTTTGCACCTTATCAGTGGGCCCTACTTTGGAATCCTTGCTCCTGAGAGTGACAGAGTTGGAACCAAATATGTCTTCCCTGCACATGGTCCATCCGTACCTTCTAGTCAAACCTATATGTGGTGCCGGAGTTTGTTGGTGTACTTCCAGAGACTATAGTCTTTGGGCTGTCCATGTGCCAACTGGGCCCAGAATCTCGGTGGAGCTGTAACTCCTACTCTACACTCAATGGACTCACCCTGGAGACCTGGTAGGGAGATGATGATGGACAACAGCCATCCCAGGGAATGGAGAGAGTCTGCAGCTGCAGGTAGGGTAATCCCATCCATCGTATCCATGAGTTATAAGCCCCCTCTCACTTGGAGTTGGAGTGGACATCACCATCTCAGACTCCTCAGGATTGGGGGAAGAGCTATGGACTAGAGTGGACTTACTGGTATTCTGTTATAGACATATTGTGATTCATGCAATGGAAGTAATTACAACATTAATGTGGAGCTAGCGGCCACCGGTCGCTTTAGGGGCAGGGAGAGGGAAAAGCATTTGTAATACAGGGGCTTTTTCAGGACTTGGGAATTATCCTGAGTGACACTGCAATGACAGATATAGGCCATTTTATATCATTATATAACATACAGAACTGTGTGTGAGAGAGCGTGGTCTACAGTATGAACTATGGTCCATGCTTAGTGGCAAAGCCCCAAGATGTGTATATCCATTGTGGATTATGTGCCTCACTAATGAAGGATGTTTATGTAGGAGGTTGTGGGAGGAGTGGGAGGTGGGGCATATGGGAATCCCAACAATTTTTGTGTAACATTTATGTAATCTAAGTATCTTTAAAAAAAAATAAAATTATTATTAAAAAAAGATAATGATCTAATAACAAATGAAGGATGAATGTACAACTATGAGATTGTACCAAATAACATTGATTCTACACTTTGGGTGGATTGTATGCTTTATTAATATGTATCAATAAAATTGAATTGTTAAAAAAAATAGTATATCTGCTTCTGAGCCTAGGTGACTCCACTCAGAGACCTAATTCTTGGGGGAATGGAATTGAAGCATTTATCCCCACTCTGACTCAGTACTTTTCCATTCCTAGCTCTCTTCATCCTTTTGTTTCCCTTCTAGGACCATCAAAATAATGGAGCCTATTTGCTGCTGCTTAGAAGAGGCATGATGCCTGTCATCTGCTCTACATGTCATGTGACCCATGACCAGTGCTGTTCCATAGTGAAAAATGGAGCACTAGGGAAATGGCACTGTTTTCTTTTGTCCATTGCTTGCATTGTTGCAGTAATTGAATAAAGGATTGAATGCTAGCTTCAGTTTGGTTCCCTCCCTAATTGACTAACTCAAACCATGATAGCCTCATAATAATCAATAGTTCATGACAATAAAATAAATTGAGCAACTAACTTGAAATCTTCCCATAAAAAGTCCCTGCAGTGATTAGTTCAATCACAAGTTCTATCAACATTCTTTTAAAATCTGAAAATTTCTGTAATGTCTATTATTGAATGGAAATATAGAATATATAACACAAATCATTCCCATACTTTTATGGACCTGGTAGAAAAGTCAGAGATGGAGACAATTAGAAATCTGTATAAATATGAATAAAAGTAAAATAATAAATATATTATTTATAAATATCTTACATTATGTGAAAAGAATAATATGGCTTAATTTGTTTGTTGTCATTCATGAATAAATTAGTTCAATGGTTGTTTTTACATTGGAATTCAACCCAAATAATTCCCAAATTTAATAGAACAAAGGTAACAATATTGATAATTCCTGGAGATGAATAAAAATATTTGATAAAAAAGCCATTTTTTTACTGTATACAATCTTATCAAACTAAGAATAGAAGGAATATTTTTTAAAAATGGGGCATAAATACAAGAAAATCTTTCAGCAAACTCTCCATGTATGGCGAGTTTCCCCATTATCATCATTTCTAGTTAACATGTTACTAGAGGTATTTGAGGTAACAGATAATAAATTAAAAAAAAAACACAACAGAATAAGGATGAAAAGGAGAAATTCAAATTGTCATTTATATATAAAATATGTTTGTGGGCATAGAAAATTAAAAAAAAAAAGATTTAGTCTAAAATACCTCATGAAAAAACTTTTCATAAAATCAAACCAATTTTTTAAATGATTACCAACAGAATTCCAAGTCAAATATTTAGATTAAACTGCTTAACATCATGAACTTTACAAACATACAGTATACAAAAATATTTAATATGAACAAATATTCATATAATCCAAACGGTAAATCCATAAAACATTACTGAGAAACATTCTTAAACTGCAAGAATTCATGTTATAAAACTCTCAGCCTTCCCAAATTTTTAAAGGACTCAATTATCTTTCAATGAAAATTGTAGCAGATTACATTTACAAACTAATTATAAAAGTCATATGTAGATCAGCAGTGATATGGATGATGAATATACAGCTGGGTGAAATAGGTATTCACATCTCAAGGCTTACAACTTAAAACAGTGTTGTTTTGGTCCAGGAATGGACTAGTAGATATTTGAATGAAACTGAACTCACAGAAAAATATATTTAATTAAAGAGACACTGAATCCCCAGTTGATTGTCAAATACATGTGTAGTCACATAGGAGAAATGGGACAATCTTCTCAAAAGTGGTACTCAGACAATTGTGTAGCTATGAGATAAGATGAAATAGTCCCTCTTTTTCATTCACAAGTTAAAATTATTCTAGGTATATTATAGAGCTAAACTTACAAAATAAAGCTATGAATTATTTAGAAGGTGATAAGGAAGAATTCTTTCTTGATATATAATTAAGAAAAGGTTTATTATACATGGCCCAAAAAGTTTCTAAAAGGAAAAGATTGGCAGATTTTCTACAACAAAATAAATAACTTATTCACAAATGACACCATAGGCGATTAAAAGGGAGAAAATAGGAAAAGTATTCACTGAGATTTTAACCAAGAAACACCTTACCTGCAAAATATAAACACCTTTAAAAAAAAAACTGTAATGATAGAGCCATACAAACAAGAGAAGAATGGCTAGAAGGATTGAACTTACACTTCTCAAAGGAGGCACTCAAAATACATATACGAAAAGGTATACTCGGAGTCCTTAAGAATAAAAAGTGTGCCAATGAAATCCACAGTGAAATGTCATGACACAGCCTCAGGTTTCCTTAAAATCAACTCTTAAAACTGCATATTTTGGTAAATGAGGAACAATGGAAAACTGAAATATAAATTGGTCCTACTACTTTGAATATGTGCAATTGTCTATTAAATTCTATTCTATCCACATGTCATTTTGACATGGGTGCTTATATGTGGTTCACATGCAAATTGTATATTCAGATTAAATGTACATTATTGTTCATTATTATTTAAATTAGCCACACACTGGAATATACCCAAATGTCCATCACTGATAAAACTGTGTAGAGAAAGCCCTGGGTGGATCCCATGCCCTTTTGAGATTCTTCTTTATCTTTTGAAATATGATATCTCCACCAAAGCAGAAGGCAGCTCACTCAGATAGCCAATCAATCTCTTAGTTTATCCCTTTGGTCCAATATGAAATACAACCTACCTGCACTAAACCAACCCCTATAACTTGGACAAATCCTCATCCAATCATTAGGAGTCAAGCTGATTTCCTTCCTTTTTATGTCTATAAATATCATTCAACATTCCTAGGATCCTGAAGTTGCTTCCATTCTGGTTTCCTTTGCTATAGCAAAACTTTGGTTTCCCAAATGCAATGCCATAGTCTGCTGCCTCTACCTGATTTGTTTTTCACATCACCATGAGAATAAATTAATAGTTTTAGTATATTCATATCAAACTATACAACTTTGAAAAAGAATTAACTACAAATATACTCAAGTGTAAGAACACATAATATTAAGTGGAATGAATGTCATGAAAAAAGATATCCTATAAAGTGCATTTCCATAAATTTCATATGTGAAATTAAGCTATATTTTTAGGATTGCATATATAATATGAAAAATATATTAAAAGGAATGGGGTACTTAATGTAAAATAAAAAAATGAACTCATGAAATGAGTGATTGTTTTATAATATATTGTAAAACTGCACAAATATTATTTGCACTTTTCAGGATGTGTTATTTTTTAAAATAAAAAATTCCTTTTGGGTATTTATTTCCAGAAATAGTCATGTAATATTCAAACTATTTTTGTTATAGAGAATTTAAATATCTCTCTTCCTTGCTCAAAATTTTTCCTTTAACCCTGTACTGTGTGATGTAAATAACACCTCTGATGAATTAGCCATAAAGAATAAATACAGAGAGTCTGGGGCAAGAAGGTGTTGGTTTAATTGGGCACTCACCATCTCTCTTGCAAAAAACAGCTGATTGGGGACAGGATCCAGCCCAAGTGAGTTGTTCTGGGAGCCCACAGAGCAGAAGCCTTTGAGGCATTGATCTGGAGGGAGCTGGACAGAGAGATAGATTGCTCAAGATAAAACCATGAGTTCTTAGCCCCGTGGAAATCACAGAAGGCTAAGCGCCACCCTCAGGACAAAGAGTTAGGGTGAGCCCCGACTTCCACCAGCCATCCAGCAAAAGGGAGCATTCTCCAAGAGTGGGAGGGTTCTAGGAAGGGGCAGAGAGGGGTTTCCTTTCTGTGGGTTTGGTTGCCTGGACCCCCTTAGAGCTTTTGGGAGCACACCAGCTGGCTCAAAGTGGCACCAGGCTGAGGGGAGAGGTGAATCTGCTGAGGAAGTCTGATTTACCGAACCACCCTGAGATACAGAGGCTTGGCATGAGAGAGGGCAGAGTCAGCCAATTTAATAGTTCCATGCTGAGGACTATAAGAATTTCAACTCTGCTAAGGGAGTCAGTCAGTGGGAAGCACTTAATAAGTTTTCAAGAGCCTATGTATGTCCCCTGGGAGAACAGGGTGGTCTAGAAGAGGCTTGAAAAATCACTTCTGTGTGGAGTACTCACTCATCAGGGTCCCATTTCAAAAGGGAACTCAACCTGACCAGGAGAGGGGAGGGGGTATCTGCTCATACAGCCTGCTGAATCAAGCTGCACGAGGAGAGTAAAATCTGCCTGGGGGAAAGGGATTGAGTAGCTTTCTGAAGAGGTGGGTGACCCAGTTGGAGGTCAAGCTTATTGAAGGAATCTCTGCCTTGAATGTATGAGGTCCCTGGTTTGAGACCCGACGCCTCTAAGAGTGGTGATCCACAGGGATATCTAATATTGAGCTAATACCATAGGACAGGGAAAACATAGACGTTATTTTTGTACTAACTTCTTTTGGGTCCCTTATTTTTCCAAAAAAAAAAAATACTTAAAAAATTTTAACTTAGTTTACTCACTGAAACCCACCTCAAAACCTGCAAGGTAATTGATAGATGAACACAGGCAGCCTCAAAGGCTCCACAAGGGCTGAAGAAGGAACGTTGCTCTTTCTTAGCTTTATTTGACTGCTTGCTTGTGTGTTTGTTTGGGTTTTTGTTGTTGTTGTTGTTGTTGCTTGGTTTCCTCCTTTTCTTTCCTCTTTCCTCCCCCTTCTTTTTTTAAAAATTAGGTGCTGCTAGTTTGTTTCATCTTTGCTATGCTTCTCCTTCCTTCATTTCCCACTTTCTGTGTATACTGATTTTGTCTATGAATGCTTTTTCTTTTCCTTCCTTCATCTTTCTATCTTCTGCTTTCTGTTATGGTGTTTACATTTCAACTTTTTTTATTAGTCCTCAACTTTACTGGCTTCAATTTCTATCTTGTCTATTCTGTTTTCTTTTTCTTTTTATTAACTTTTTTCTTTCAGTCCTTTCTTTTCTCTTTCTCTCTCTCCTCATCATTCTGGCCTTCTACACTGATGACACGAGTAAACTATTCATTATACTAAGTCTTATACAGCCCCTCTTCTAACTTTTATTATTATTTCTATTATCTTTTTTCTTTTCTTACATCTTTCAATTTCTCTAGCCCTAATAATTTTCCTCCAAGGGAATATAGAAAACAGCAAGGAAATAGAACAAGAAGAACAAAGCGTCAAAGAGAATACCTAACACACACCCAAAACCAGTAGCTAAACAAAACTCTAGAGCAGAGAAACTAATGAACTGAATAAACACATCAAGATAAATGATGACCAAAGGACAACAGAAAATTACAAATCATACTAAGAAACAGGAAGACATGGACCAGTCCAATGAACAAACTAAAAATCAGGAAAAGATGCAGAACATTGAACAACTAATCAAAGCTGTCCAAACAAATATCATGGACCAAATTAATGAAGTGAAGAAGAGATTAAGGATATAAAGAAGACACTGGGAGAACATACTAAAGAAATTGTAAACACACATAAAATAATAACAGATATGATGGTGATGAATGGTGCAATCCAAGAAATCAAAGACACTGGAATCACATGACAGCAGGTTTGAACAGGCAGAAAGAAGAATTAGTGATGTGGAAGAGAGTACATCTGAAATCAAACAGATAGTAGAACAGATAGAAAAAATCCAGTACAGACTTAGGGATTTAAACGACAACACAAAATGCACAAACGTATGCATTATAGGCATCCCAGAAGAAGAAGAGAAGGAGTGTTGAAGGAAATAATGGTGGAAAACTTCCCAACCCTATTGAGGGAGATGCTCATACAAGTCCAGGAAGCACAGCACACCCCAAACAGTATAAATCCCAACAGGCCTGCTCCAAGATATACTTGTCAAAATGTCCAATGCTCAAGACAAAGAGAAAATACTCAAGGCAGCAAGAGAAAAGAGAACCATCACATACAAGGGAAGCTCACTAAGATTAAGTGCAGTTTTCTCATCTGAAACCATGGAGGCAAGAAGACAGTGGTATGACATAATCAAGGTACTAAAAGAAAAAAACTTCCAGCCATGAATTCTCTATCCAGCAAAGCTGGCATTCAAAAATGATGGAGAGTTCAAATTGATCACAGATAAACACAAATAAAGAGAGCATGCCAATAAGAAACCTGCCCTTCAAGAAATAATAAATGAAGTTCTTTAGGTTGAAAGGAAAAAACAGGAGAGATAGAGTTGGAGGAGAGTGTAAGAACAACTAAAAGGACAAAAAGAGAAATAAACATAACATATGACATATATAAAGCCAAAGAAAATATGGCTGATGTAAGAAATTCCTTGAGAGTAATAACACTAAATGTTAATGGAATAAAATCACCAGTCAAGAGACACAGATTGGGAGAATGGATAAGGAAATATGACCGATCTATATGTTGTCCACAAGAACCTCACCTAAGACCCAGGAATTCAAAAAGGCTGAAAGTGAATGGCTGGAAAACAATTTTACAAGCAAACTACACTCAAAAAAGAGTGGGAGTAGCTATACTAATATCAGATAAAATAGACTTTAAACTCCAAACTATTGTAAGAGACAAAGATGGACACTATATATTAGTAAATGCGGTAATCTTTCAAGAAGAAAGGACAATCATAAATATTTATGCACCTAATCAGGGTGCCTCAAAGTACATGAGGCAAACACTGGAAAGAATAAGTGAAAACATAAATGCCTCTAAAATTATAATAGGGGTTTTAATACACTATTATCACCATTAGACAGAACTTCTTGACAGAGAATCAAAAAAGAAACAAAGATTCTGAATAATACATTAGAGGACCTGGACCTAATAGACATATACAAAGTGCTACACCCAAATAGAGTGGGATATACATTCTTCTCAAGTGCACATGGATCATAACCCAAAATAGACCACATGCTAGGCAACAGAACAACTATCAGTGAATTCAGAAAATTTGACATTATACAAAGTAATTTCTCTAACCACAATGGAATGAAATTGGAAATCACTAAGGGGCTGAGAACCAGATTGGGCACAAAGATTTTGAAGTTAAACAACACATTCTTAGACAACCAGTGGATCAAGGATGAAATCTCCAAAGAAATAAGAAACTACCTTGAAAAGAATGAAAATGACAACACAACACATGGAAACCTATGGGATGCAGCCAAAGGTGTGCTGAGTGGAAAATTAATAGCCATAAATGCTTATATCCAAAAAGAAGAAAGAGCTAAAATTGAAGACTGAACTGCACACCTGGAGGAATTGGAAAAACAACAACAAACTAACCCCAAAGGAAGTAGAAAGAAGGAAATAACAAAGATTAGAGTAGAACTAAATGAAATAGAAAATAAGAAAGCATTAAAAAAAAATAAACAAAACCAAAAGCTGATTTTTCTAGAAGAACAATAAAATTGACACACCCTTAGCCAGACTAAACAAGAAAAAGAGAGAGCAGATGCAAATACACAGCAGAACAAATGAGGAAGGAGATATCACCACTGACCCACAGAAATAAAGAGTATCATAAGAGGCTACTTTGAAAAATTATATGCTAACAAGAATGATAATTTAGAGGAAATGGACAAATTCCTAGAAAGTCACAAGCAGCCTCCATTGATGAAAGAAGAAATTGAAGAATTCAACAGTCCTATTACAAGTAAAGAGATAGACTCTGTCATCAAACCCTCCCAACTAAGAAGATCCCAGGATGAGGTGGCTTCACAGGTGAATTCTATAAAACATTCTGGAAAGAGCTAACACTAATCCTGCTTAAGCTCTTCCAAAAAATAGATGCAGAAGGAACATTGTCTAATTCATTCTACGATGACAACATTACCCTAACACCAAATCCAAACACAGGGAGAAAAATTACAGACAAATCTCTGTAATGGACCTAGATGCTAAAATCCTCAAAAAAAATATTTGCTAAATGCATTCAACAAATTAAACAAATTATGCACCATGACCAAATGGCTTTCATCCCAGGTATGCAAGGATGGTACAACATAAGAAAAACAATCAATGTAATACACCACATAAGCAGATTGAAAGAAAAAAATGATATGATCATCTCTATAGAGGCAGGAGAAGCATTCAACAAAATACAGCACTCTTTCCTGATAAAAACACTGCAAAAGATAGGAATAGAAGGAAACTTTCTGAACAAGATATAGGGTATATATGAAAAGCACAGAGCCAGCATCATCTTCAATGGTGAAATCCTAAAAGCTCACCCTCTGAAATTGGGAAAAAGACAAGGATGCCCACTATCACCATTCCTATTTAACATTGTCTTAGAAGTACTGAGGAAAGAAAAATATATAAAAGACATCCAAATTTGAAAGGAAGAAGTAAAAATTTCACTATTTGCAAATGAATGATCCTAAACATATAAAGCCCTGAGAAATTTACAACAAAGCTTCTAGAAGTTAGAAAGGAGTTCAGTAAAGTCGCAGGCTATAAGATCATTGCTCAAAAATCAGTAGCACATTTGTATACCAATAACGAGCAATCTGAGGAGGAAATCAAGAATAAAATACCATTTACAATAGTAATTAAAAGAATCAAATACTTAGGAACAAATTTAACTAAATATGTAAAGGACATATATACAGAAAACTACTTAACACTGTTAAAGGATATCAAAGAAGGCTTAAGTAAATGGAAGAATATACCCTGTTCATGGATAGGCAGATTAAACATCTTCATGATATCTATCCTACCCAAACTAATCTACAAATTAATGCAATACCAGTAAAAATCAACACTGTATTTTTTAAGGAATTGGAAAAATAACTACAAAATTTATTTGGAGAGGTAAGAGGCCCCGAATCACCAAAGACGTTTGAAAAAAAAAAAAGAAATTGGAGGCATCACACTACCTGATTTTAAAACATTCTACATAGCTACAGTGGTCAAAACACCATGGTATTGACACAAGGATAGACATATTGACCCAATAAAACCGAATTGACAGTCTCGATATAGATTCTCACATATACAGTCATCTGATATTCAGCAAGGCCACCAAGCCCACTCAGTTGGGAGAGAAAGGCCTCTTCAACAAATGGTGCTTGGAGAACTGGATATCCATATCCAAAAGAATGAGAGAGGAACACCATCTCACACCTTATACAAAAATCAACTCAAGATGGATCAAAGATCTAAATATAAGAACCAAGACCATAGAGACCTTGGAAGATAATGTAGGGAAGCATATATCAGACCTTGTAATAGGAAATGGTTTCATGAACTTCACACCCAAAGCACGAGAAACAAAAGAAAAAATAGATAAATGGGTTGTTCTCAAAATTGAAATCTTCTGCACCTCAAAGGATGTTATCAAGAAAGTAAAAAGGCAGCCTACACAATGGGAGAAAATATTTGGCAACCATATATCTGATAAGAGCGTACTATCCTGCATATATAAAGAAATCCTACACCTTGAAAATAAAAAGACAAACAACCTGTTTAAAAAATGGCCAAGCGACCTGAAAAGACACTTCTCTGAGGAAGAAATACAAATGGCTAAAACCACATGAACAGATGCTCAACATCACTACCTATTAGGAAAATTCAAATCAAAAGTACAATGAGATACCATCTTACACCCATTAGAATGGTGGCTATTAAAACCGCAGACTATAACTGTTGTAAAGGATGTGGGGGATTGGGAATGCTCACAGACTTCTGGTGGGATTGTAGAATGGTCCAGCAACTATGGAGGACATTTTGGCAGTAACTCAAAAAACTAACTATAGACCTTCTATGTGATCCAGCGATTCCACTGCTGGGTATATATCCTGAAGAATTGAAAGCAAAGACCTGAACAGATATATGCACACTATTGTTCATAGTAGCATTGTTCACTATTGCCAAAAGTTGGAATCAACCCAGGTGCCCATCAACAGAGGAATGGATAAACAAAATGTGGTACATACATACAATGGAATATTACTCAGCTATAAGAAGGAATAAAGTGCTAACACATGGGATAACCTGGATGAATCTTGAAGACCTTATGTTGAGTGAAGCAAGCCAGACATTGAAGGATGAGCAGTCCATGACCTCACTGATATGAATTAAGGAAATTGAACAGTCTCAGGGTGTTATTGTCTGTAAGAAAGGTATACAAGAAATAGAAAGAGAAGAGAAGTTTGTGAGCCATCACCCATATGGATGTAATCTATGGTAAAGTGATAGAGTGTAGTTGTATATTGAAGAGATAGGGCAGGAGGATAGTAATATTACTGGGTTGGGTGGTGCAGGGTTGACAGTTGGGTAGATTGGAAAGGGTGAGTAGAAGGTCCAGGATACTGAGGGGAGGGTACGGAGAGGGCTAGGTGAACACTGGGGATTTGTGGGTATGAAGTTGAAAGTAAAGAGGTGGGAATGCTCTTAAGGCCAAATGACAAGGAAGGGTTACTGGTTTAGGGTGTTG
>JAQZBX010074502.1:0-14746 GCA_029593785.1 Cabassous unicinctus
ATCAGATTACAGGCATGATCCAATTATATTTTTGGAATTCATAATTACAAATTCCCCAACGGTTACACCAAGGGAGGAGTCAACAGTTTCCGATGCAGAAAGAGGTCCATTGATGAAGACTGGAACATGTCTGTTCAGTGCAGCAAGTGAGAGGTCATGGGTGAACTTCACCGGCTCAGTTTCAGTGGAAGGGAGACAATAGTCTAAAGAGGGGGAGAAAAGTAAGTAAAGACGGTGGTATAAGTGATTCTCTCGAGAGACTTGGGACAAGATAGATCACTAGAGGGGAAACGAGGTCTGGGGCAAGATTGGAAGGAGAGAGCCACAGTTTGTAGGCTGAAGAAGGAGCCAATTATGATTTACACCATACAGTATGGTAATCTATGAGCATGTCTTACCTTCTCTTTTAGCCTATAGTCTCCTTGAGAGCAGAATCGATGCGTGTGTCTTCTACATTTGTCTCGCGGTCTCTAATGCAGAATTTTGTACCCAGTAGTAGGTGATGAATATTTGCTGAATGAATATGCACGTATTTGCACAGCAACGTCACAACTATCATTCTCTCTACTCTCCTAAATAGTTACCATTGCTTCCTCTGTTGTTGTTTTGTTTTTTTGTTTTTAAGGCAAGGGGTGTATATGTATTTTTTAAAATTCAACATGAAAATCATAGCATCAAATCATATTACACCCAGGATATTATAGGGCAGGGGTTAAGAGCTTAGGTTTGAAGTGGTTTGAATCCCAGCTTTTTCACTTACTAGCTGTGTGACCTTAGTAAGCCCTGTTGCCTTTCTTTGTCTCAGTTTCTTCATCTGTAAAATGGGAACAATAATAATACCTATATCCTAGGGCTGTTATGAGGAGTCTGTGATTCGGTGAGACAATGTATGGAAAGTTTTTAGCACAGTGTCCAGCACATAGTAATGTGCTGTGTTGTTAAGGAAAAGACCAGGAAAGCGGATGTGGCTCAAGTGATTGAACTCCTGCCTACCACATGGGAGGTCCCTGGTTCAATTCCCTGTGCCTCCTAAAGAAGACAACGAGCTGGCGCTACAGGCAGGCACAGCAAGCTGATGCAACAAGCTGACGCAACAAGAGACACAAGAAGAAAAGCATAATGAGAGACACAACAAAGCAGGGAACGGAGGTGGCTCAAGTGATTAGGTGTATCCCTCCCACATCAGAGGTCCCAGCTTCAGTTCCTGGTGCCTCCTAAAGAAACAAAGAAGATGAACAGACACAGCAAGTGCAAACAATGAGGGGGTGGAGAGAGATAAATAAAATAAATCTTAAAAAAAAAATAAAGACCAAATGGTGCTATCACCTCCTCTTACCATCCCACTTCAAAAAGGAGACACTATTGTTATTGTTGCCATTACTGTTTTTATTGTCCTATTGTTTTTATTACCCTCGTACTAGCTGAGAGACAGGAAGCCACACATTTATTCAGTTGCATTTCCATCTATATGGTTTTGGCTACCCCTTAAATCATTAGACAAATGCCTGAATCATTTCTTCCCATAAATATTTATTGAGCACCCACATGCAGGGGATAGAGATAAATAGGTTCCCTCCGTCTCGTTTCCCTTCCTGCCTTTTCTCCAAGAAGCAGATCTGAATGCACGTTTCCCTTTTGGGGGGCACAGACACTTTCTGGACCAACCCGCAGTACCGTCTGAAGCTCCTGGAGGAGGATGATGACCCTGATGACTCGGAGGTGGTCTGCAGCTTCCTGGTGGCCTTGATGCAGAAGAACCGGCGGAAGGACCGGAAGCTGGGGGCCAACCTCTTCACCATTGGCTTCGCCATCTACGAGGTGTGGGGCCCCTCACCAGCTGCAGCCCAGGAAAAACACACCTTCCTAGGGAGGGGGCTTTCATAGTTTTTTTTCACCCAAGAAGGGTTCTAGAGGGGTCCTCTAGCTTCCCCAATACTCAGTAACCCACAGAACCCTGGTATCGGGCCCATTTATGCCAGAACCTCTTAGGTGTTTGTGATGAGCAAGGGGTGGTAGGAATGAGATGAGGGTAGGTACATGGGGAGAGAAGATTTTTGCATTGACTCTACAATTGCTGGCCTTCCCTTCTTGCAAACTTTTCATCTCCAATCAGATCTGAAATCTGCAGCATCTAAGTGTCTTTTTTTTTCTGTTTCTCCTCAAGGTTCCCAAAGAGGTATAGAAGTGGTGGCGGCCAGCAGCTGGGTGCAGCATTACCTGGGGCTCCCGTGTCTGTCTGGAGCATGTCAGGAAGCTTCCTTGGGGCGGGGGGAAGGGGGTTATGGGCAGGACTGTGATAGGAGAGGGCTTTGCCTGCTGCATTTCAACTCCAGAGCGGATGCCTCAGGATACTGCATGGCCCCCTGACTGGCCTCATGATGTGTACTTTTGCCGACACACACACAAACACACATGCACACACTGATGCTCCATCACCAAGACCCACAGTCACATGCTCAGTCACAGACACACACTGAGGGTGCCTGCCCCCTTTGGGAGGAGGAATCACCTCCTCAGAACCCGGCCAAGGCCCTTCCTGCCTCTTTGGGGTCAGCCTGGACGTGATTTGGAGCTGCCGAGCAGCAGTCTGGTAAGTGGCCCTGAGCGTGGAAATGATAGATTTGACCTTCACTTCTGAATCACGATGGAAAAGAAGAGGAAATGGGGTAGGGAGCTCCAGGGATGCTGAGCTACTGAGGCTTTGGGAATTGGAAGGAGGTAGGTCATGACTATGAAGTGAATGACAAGAGAGTTGGGAAGGCACCCCTGGAGGGGAACTGTGAGCTGGAAAGGGTGTCCCTCTTGAGGAGCTCAGATCCCACGAGCTCTTCTCTCCCACAGATGCACGGGAACAAGCAGCACCTGCAGAAGGACTTCTTCCTGTACAATGCGTCCAAGGCCAGGAGCAAAACCTATATCAACATGCGGGAGGTGTCCCAGCGCTTCCGCCTGCCTCCCAGCGAGTATGTCATCGTACCCTCCACCTATGAGCCCCACCAGGAGGGAGAATTCATCCTCCGGGTCTTCTCTGAAAAGAGGAATCTCTCTGAGTGAGTCCCAGCCCAGCTTTCCCTGCCTGTCCCTAAAAGCCCACATAACCTATTCCAGAGGTTGGAAGTGTGAGGCAGCTTGACCAGTCTCCTACAGGAGTCCTAGGCTATGTTGACCAGGCTGCACCTTTTCTCCCATTCCTGAGCCACTGGCCATATTGCCTTCATTCATTCATTCATTCACTTATTCCACAAATATTTATTGAGCACCTACTATGTTCCAAGTACAATTCTAGGCAATGGGGATAGAGTAGTGAAACAAAAAGAAAGAAATCCCTGTCCTCATGGAGCTTAATATTCTAGTGAGAGACAATTTATTGGGGTGGGGGGGGATAGTATCTCTTAGATAAGTGGTAAGGAATTAAAATAAAGTAGGGAAGGGAGATCGGAAGTATTGGCGGGGGTGGGGGGAGTTTGAAATTTTAGGTAGGGTGGCCAGGGAAGGCCAGTGAGCCCACATCCTGCCCACTTGGAATTCCTGCCACTCTTATCTCTGTTCCTGAAAGAAGCACAAAATTCCATGGGTAGGTTGCTGGGTCATGCCTTTGGGTTGCTCCGGGCAAAGCCAACAAGAGCCTGTGTGCCTGGGTTTGGCTGCTGGGATAAAGCCTACACAGGGCTGGTTCCTGCAGGAGCGGGGGTAGTGGTGGTGGGGTGTTGATTCCTGGGGTTCTCTTGAGGTCAGTCCTGACTTGGCCACCAGAAAGTCATGTGACTTGAGCAAATCCTCTCTGTGCTTCCTACTTGCTCTTGGTAACACTGAAACCGCTGCATGTTTGTGTTCCTCACAGGGGTGTTGAAAATACAATCTCAGTGGAGCGGCCATTGGTGAGTGGTGTAGCTCTTATGTGTGCGAAGGTCCAGAGGGTCGTCTTCCCCGACCCAGGCAGGGGCCAGGCGGGTGGTGGAGGGGAGAGTAGGGACTGGCAGAGGGAGATGGGGGTCTGGAATGCGCAGAAACCTTATTCCATGTTACCGCAGCTTCTGTTTGGCATGGCCAGAAGCAATAGGCCTTTTGGTCCTGGGGACATTTGGTCACTTCTGGAGCTGGGAAGTACAGAAGAGGATCCTTGAAGGGAGAAACAGTTTGAATTAGAGTGAGGGAACAAGGCCACGGGAAGAAGGGATGACAACGAGAACAGGAGCTGGCAGTGGATTATGAGACACAATCTCACCCAGAGAAAAGAAAGTACACCCACTCTGGCATCTGTGTCAAAACTTGGGTCCTCGACCTACCAGCAGGGTGACCTGGACACGTTACATTACCCCTCTGATGCAGGCTTTTCTGAGGGTTAAATAAATGAGATCGTGCTTTTAACATGTCTGGCACAGCAGGAGCACCCAGATGGTGGTTCTTATTCATGTGCTTTTCACCTGACAAGGTTCTTTTCATGTTATCTTATTTGGTCCTGGCAAGGTTTCTGAGAAGTCGAGACGGTAATTATCCCTGATTTTTAGGTAAGAAAGCAGAGGCTCAGGTTGTTAAATGACTTGCTCAAGTTCACAGAGCTAGCAAGTGGCAGGGCAGGGACTCAGACACAGGTTCTTTCCCCCAGCCCCATGTGAGGCCTGTCCTCAGGTGTGACGCCCAAAGCAAGGAGCACAGGATTGGTGTATGTGTGCTAGGGTCTCCTTGTGTTGAGGTGTCTTGTGACTGCCTTGGGCTTTGGGCTCTGGTGAGTCAACAGTCCCTTGCTCTGTGGGTGTGACTCTGGGCCAATTAGAGGATGGCATTGGCCCCGCTGCACTGTCTTCCGGGGAGTGACACTCATGACTCATAACCCTGAGCTGTGCCAGTGCCAGATCTCCAA
This sequence comes from Cabassous unicinctus, assembly GCA_029593785.1. Classification (NCBI taxonomy): domain Eukaryota; kingdom Metazoa; phylum Chordata; class Mammalia; order Cingulata; family Chlamyphoridae; genus Cabassous; species Cabassous unicinctus. Next base: position 4,862 of record JAQZBX010074502.1, read on the forward strand.
GTGCCTTCGGAATCATCACAGATGTTGGTTCTGTTTTTATCTTTTGAACATTGGTAATCAGTGTAGAGTACTTATCAGGCGTTGCAAACTCAAAAGCTTGTGGGAGTGAGTGTCCTTGTTCTCAGGAAGTGTACCTGGAAGTGTTAAGAGCATGATGTATGCAGGCTACTCTCAAATGTTTAGAAAGGGATGATGAGAGAGAGAGAGAGAGAGAGATGTAACAAATGAAGTAAAATGCTAATAGTTGGTATATCTGGGTGGGGGATGTTGGAGTTCTATGTATTTTTTTCTGTATTGTTTTTGCAACTTTCCTACAAGTTTGAAATGATTTCAAAAGAAAAAGGGAGGGGGGAAGCAAATAAAAAAGCTTATGAGAGCTGGTATGTCACCTACCTGCGTAGAGCAGGCGGGTATGGGGGCGGGGGCGGTTGGTGTCCCCGTGCTGCTACATTTGTCTTTACTTCTCAGCTGACACTTAGCTTCAGTGTTGGAGGGATGACCGGGGTGATGGCCACTGTAGCAAAATCTGGAGGGTGCAGAGAGCAGCTGCTCACAGCTCCAGCTGACGGTTGCTATAGGGGATTGACTGCAGGCCCAGTATAGCCAGCCAGACCTTCTGACTTTACAAAAGAAGCCCCAAACCTGGATTTCCATATTAAATCTCCCTCTAGGCAATGTTTGCTCAAAAAATTAAAAATACTATGTATGTTAAACAAAACTCATTTTCAGAGCAGTTTGGGAAAAAATTAGCTGGAAGAACCCTTACATTGGCCATATCCAATAACAGAATGGACTAAAAAAACACAAAGTTGTAGCTTCAGCCCCTCCTCCCCTCCCCTTCCAGCATGCTTTTTGGCTCCATGTGATCCCAATTTCTGGATCCGGGAACCTCACCCCACGCTGAGGGAAACCAAAAACCACCGGGTTTTCTGGGAACTTGCTTTTCACTTATTCTGCATTTACTTGTTTCCTTTCCTTGTATAGAAAAAGAAAAAAAATAAGGTAAGTGAGTAGCTGGGGAGCATGGTGTGTGTGTATATGTCACCAGACTTGCTCCTTTCTCCCCCTCCTTCTCTAAGCTCCTGTTGCATCTTTTGAGTGTAATAATAATGGCTAATACTTTCTGAGTGAAACCTATGTGCCAGGTACTCTTGTAAGTGCTTTACATGGATTAACTCAATCCTCACAAACCTATGAGATTGGTACTATTATTATCCCTGTTTTCAGAGCAAGAAACAGGTACAGAGAGATTGCCTAACTTGCCCAAGGCCACACAGCCCTTAAGAGGCAAAATCAAGGCTTGGAGCCAGGTGGTGTGGCTCCAGAGTCTGTTCTTGGGCACCTCTCATATGAGCGAGGGAAAGGATGGTCAATCAGAGAAAATGGGCTTGACATGGGGGCACCTGCAAAAACCAAAAGGAGGGCCCTTTCTTTTTTTAGGGTCTGGCTAAGCAAGGCTTGATTCTTGAGGGGGACTGGCAGCCGGTTTCATTCCTCAGAGTAGAGTGAGGTAGTCACACTAGGGCTTCCATGGAGAGTGAGAGAGGGGCTATGGGGTGGTGGGTGGGGTGGGATTCTGTAGGCAGGACAGCTCCTTCTCCCTCTTCTTTTTCCTGCCTGCTCCTGCTCCTCCTTTTTTCTCAGCCTTCTTGAGAAGGGGTGGTGGAGGATGCCCAGGAGGGGCTAAGTCACTGCCAAGGTCCTTGTTCTAGGTAAGGCTTGTTGCAAGTTCCATCTTAGGACAGCGACCTTTGACCCTGACCCAAGCTACTGAGTTCCCTCCTGAGTCATGGACCCTGGTGCAGCATGTCGGCAGCCTGATGGCCTCTGCTTGCTGCCTGTGTCCAGGTGGCAGCTCCACTTCCAAGGGCAAAGGGGAAAAGAGAACTTTCACCTTTACAGCCCCAGAAGGGCTGCTCACCTTGACTGTTTTAAGAAGGAGAGCTACCTGGTGGCTTCCCTTCCTGGGGTGGTGGGTAGTTGCCTCCCTCCACGAATTCACCAGGGCCTCTAATAGCCCTCCTGGGTGTGCTGATGATACCCACACTGCTGCACAGACACCAGCCCTACAGGTGACCACGTTGTTAAGGGCATCTCGGTGGCCTCAGAGCAAAGCTTTCATCTGGGGCTAGGGTCACTGTTTCCTTGGTATGGTTTTGGAACCTGAGATTACAGTTGTTTAGCAACTCAAACTCTTTCCTACCCCTATCCTTACTCCGTGCACCCCATAACTTCTCCATGGTCTTCAGGGAAGTCATGGTTACAATAATGGGTACCACTTTTAGAATTTTGGGTTGACTGCCCAGAGTGCCATCTAGAAATAACTGACTCTCAGGCATCCTTGAACCCATGGGACAGTAGTCACAGGCCATCAGACAAGGCTTGGTGTTACTGTTTATGGCAGTGCCTGGAAAGATCCATTGTAGGGGTTCTCCAAGTATTGGTGCTGGTCCAGACTATAGCTGACACTCTTCAAGCACCTGCCATGTGTTAAGCACTGTGCTAGGAGTAAAACATACATTTTCTCAGTTACAACAGTATCTTCAGGGTAGGTGCTGTTATTATTCCCATTTTTACAAGTGAGAATATAGATTCAGAGAACTGGAGAGACTTGCCTAAGGATACACAGTGGCAAAAGTGGAACTGGAAACCATATCTGTCTACTCTGAGACCTGCGTTTCTTGTGCAGGGCCCCTTAGACTCCAACACCTGCGCTGTCCAGACCCACTCTTGGACCTTGAGATGTGTGCCTGGCAGGGGTGCCCCATGGCCACACCATGTCCAATGACACACATCCCTCCTCAGATGGTGACCTCCACTTGCTCTAGGATCTCCACAAGCATCAGTTGCTTGAAAATACCCTTTGCTTGGAAGGCAGAACAAGCCAGGGCACCCATGGTCCCAGCTGGGGGAGCTGTTTCAATAGGTCTGCCCATTCAAGCTGTCCTAGAGGAACAGCATGGAAAGGCAAATGGGGACTCAGAGACTATGATTGCCCTATTGCTCTCTGCACTGCAGCCCACACCCCTAGACTCACCTTCCTCTGGTTTTGCCTGCAGGCTGTCTAGCACTAAACAGTACTGACACAGCATGGAAGCCATTTTCCATCCCGTTTCACACTATCTCCACTTGCACGAGTGTGTCTTGAAAATATCCCTGATATTTATGTAGCACCTTAAGTGGTTTTTCAGTATAATTTTACATTCAGTATCTCATTTGACGCCCTGCCCCCCAAGAACCCCATGAGGAGGGCAAAGTAGGTTTTGCCATCCCTATTAAATGGATGAATATGTTGAGGACAGAAAGGTGGTCTTCTGTGTGAGGCAGGGCTGGCATTCTGGCTTAGTGTTCACCTTTCACCCATTGACAGTTCCACTAATCAGTCTTTTTTCAAACTTTACTTTGCAGAGTCCTAGGGTTTCCTTGGAGGGGTCTTAGTAGTTGCCATGGTGATGTGGGGATGCTGAGGGGAAACGGCTCTGCCCTCCCCAACAATGAGAAACTCTGCTTTTAATGACTTTACATACATTGGGCTTCTGGTGAAATTTAATTTGACAGTGTTTCCAGTTGGGAAAAAAAAACTACAAAATCTTTGAAAACTACTGTACTAGATCATGCTGCTTTTAGTATCCCTAGCATTTTTACATCTGCTACCTTGTTTAAGCCTGATAAACTTACCAACGGGAAAGATAAGGTGGGTAAAGGATAAGGAACTGAGGTCCACAGAGACTTCACATCTTTCCCCAAATCACACAGCTTGTTAGTGGCAAAGGTGGAACCCAAAGGTGGAACAAGAACTTCTGACTCAGATCTTTTCCTCTTTTACTGGGTGAAGCTGCTCCAGGAGAGGTTGCCTCAATGTACACCCCCCCCACACACACACCACCACCAAACCCTGTAATCCTTGCTTCTTTCCTGTCCCCTCTCCACTTTCCTCCTCTCTCCAGCCCATCATCTTCGTTTCGGACAGAGCAAACAGCAACAAGGAGCTGGGTGTGGATGAGGAGGGCAAAGACAAAACAAGCCCTAAGGAAGAAAAATCCGCACAGGTTTCTGAAGCATGTGGCATGAATGGGGAGCTAGCATGCAATAGGGGTCCTCCTATGTTCTTGGGGTACATGGGGGTTAGAGGTGTCCTAAAGGTGGAATTTCTAGATTTGGATTTGTCCCACTGGCTTTTTCTCTCAGCAAGTTCCCCTAAAATTTTGGATGTTGCTTCATAGACTGTTTTGAGTCTGCTGCCACACCTGGCCAGGCCTAGGACTGGGAATGATAGGCTGAGCATTCCTACTGGTGCTTATCCGACAAGAACAGTGAGAGGCAGGGAAAGCAGGGCCTGCACAGAACCAGCTTGACTCCAAACAACCCCTGCTTCTTGAGATCTTCAAGCTCATGACAATGGGGAGAGGGGGACATAAGGGAAAAGAACAGTAGCAGAAAAAAGGAGGCGGACATCAGAAATGGAGTCTTCCAGACTCCAGGAAGGGTGTTAGACTGGAGTAGGGAAAGCTGGTGGTATAAAGCTTCGTGGGGGAGAGGCTAAGGGGTAAAAGCCCCCAGACAAGTCCAGGATCATCTTTTAGAGAGGCCATGGAATGGAGTCGGGAGTCCTCTGAGGACTTGGCCTTGACAACAGCAGCAGCTGGAGGAATCAGAATAGCCTGATCCCCTTTGAACTGCAGTTTGGTTGAGGTAGTCAGGCTTAAAACAGTGCAGAGGGCTCTTGCAGGGGTTGCAGTAGGGGGATACGGAAAGGGGTCAAGGGCACTGGCCATATGTCTGCACAGCTAATGTCTCCTTTGTTGGGGTTTGGGCCACTGGGGCCTATTCCAGTTCACCAGGTTTGCCTAAGGAAGAGCACAGCCCCTGCACCCAGCTCCTACTACCACCCAGGGCTGTTTTAGGTACTCTAACTCCTTCGACACAGAAGGAACTTTCCTCAAGGGTCCATCCATCTCTGATTGCTGTGAGCCAATTTGATTTTGTATTCCCACAGCCACAGCCCAGCAACATTGACCAGGAAAGTGAAGAGCAGCAGCAATTCCGGAACATTTTCAGGCAGATAGCAGGCGATGTGAGTACCTCCAACCGCAAGGTTCCAACAGGTGCTTACCTCTTACCTTGACTAACTGCTCAAGTTACCAGTGATTTCATTATTGTTCAGAAGAGGTCACTTTTGACTGTTGGTGGAACCATGAGATATATGTGTGTAGCACAGAAATCCACAAAACATTGAGTTTTGGACCAACACATCCACTGGGTGGCTCAGAGACCTTTTTTGCTCTGAGCTGCCCACTGTGGTCTGGACAGCTGAGGCTGCAGTATCAAACCCTGCATCTTCCTCAGAAAAGCCAGCTTCTCCATGACAGAATGGCACTGATAGGAATTTTACAAACATGGACAGCTGGGATTTGTTTTGCAAAGCCTCCATTCCATCAGCTGCTGTACATTTGAACTATGGTTCTCTTCTCCCTTCCTCCTCAGGACATGGAGATCTGTGCCGATGAGCTCAAGAATGTCCTTAACACAGTTGTGAACAAACGTGAGTGGCTCAAACTATGTATTGGGGATGGGCAGGTGTGTGTCCTGTTATCTAAAAGTAGCTCCTTGCTCTTCTCCATATCCCCCAGATAAGGACCTGAAGACACAAGGTTTCACGCTGGAGTCCTGCCGTAGCATGATTGCTCTCATGGATGTATCCTTTCTGCCACCCCTTCCCAACCCTCAATCACCAGTCCCCATGCAGCGGGGGCCAGGGATATAAGGGAGGGGGTCCAGTCAGGCAGAGGAGCCCAAATTTGTGCCCAAGGAAAAAACGAAAGAGGTCCTGAGTCAAATCCTCCTGAATACTGGGCCAAAAGTGATTGTTGCAGAAGGAAGAAGTTGGGAAGGACGTGCAGTTGTAACTGGCCCCTAGCCCCTGTATTTAACTGTAGGCCTGGAGTCCTGCCCAAATGAGGGTGGTCCTTAGGAGACATGCTCCCTAGGTTATAGAGTAGGTACTAACATTGACTGGTGGAGTAGTAGAGGCAAGAGTTAAATACCAGGGCAGAGCCATAGGTAGGATAGCCTGGGCAGAGCCTTCCTGTGGGGCTACCATCCCGGTAGAGTCCACTAGCCACCGGCCCTACCCCAGCCCCTGAGGGATTTTGCCATGTGCACTGTAGCCCTGACCTCCTTCCTCCAGACAGACGGCTCTGGGAGACTGAACCTCCAAGAGTTTCATCACCTCTGGAAGAAGATTAAGGCCTGGCAGGTAGGTAGAGAGAAGGAAGGGTGGGTGGGTAGGAGGGGGTTTATTCAGGGGGTTAGCGTGTGACATCTATCCACAAAATTTTCTATTTTCAGAAAATTTTCAAACACTACGACACTGACCAATCGGGCACCATCAACAGTTATGAAATGCGCAATGCAGTCAATGATGCAGGTGCTGGGGATGAAAGAGGGTGGCAGGGATGTGGACTGGAGCTGGTGGGAGCAGGAATGAGAATGGGAACTAGGCTGGAAAAAGGAGGAAGAGGTTTCTCATTTCCTTTCCCAGGCCATAAAATGGAGTAAGAATGATAGCAGGGACCCAAAAGACAGGGAAAATAGAACACAGGTCCAAGGACCCAACTCCACCTCCTCTTCTTAACATGCTCCCCTCCATAGGATTCCACCTCAACAGCCAGCTCTACGACATCATTACCATGCGGTATGCAGACAAATACATGAACATTGACTTTGACAGTTTCATCTGCTGCTTTGTCAGGCTGGAGGGCATGTTCAGTAAGTGGGGGAGCTGCCCTTCTACTCGCTTGCACCCTTTCAGCCCCCTCTCCCACAGGGACAGCTGTGGCAGTAGGAACTTCGGTGTGATAATCATCCAATCTATTCCAGTCAGGCTGCAAAAAGATGAAGGCCGTCTTTAGGCTTAGATTGGGATGGTAAAGAGAGGGTTACTGGTGATACTCTGCCTGAAAGATATTCATGCTGAAGGACAGCACTTAGCCTATGACCTTCCTAAGAAAAGTGACAGTAGTGGAAGCAGAGTGAGCTTCCACTAACTGATCTCTGCCCTGTGCATTCTTTCACACAGGAGCTTTCAATGCTTTTGACAAGGATGGAGATGGTATCATCAAACTCAATGTTCTAGAGGTAAAGCATAATAGAGGCAGCACACTCGCCCTGTACCTTAAAATTCAAGGTGGTCACTGAGGCAGCATGGGCTCCTCACTTCCACACGGTGTGGGAGGGACAGGATATGAAAGGAACATCAAGACGGGAAGCCTGGTGGGGAGTATAGTGTGGCTCACATGGAACGTGGGGGAAGGCGCCAAAGGGGCCTCAATTCCCAAAAATGCTTTAGGCTGGAAAACATTCCTTCCTAGAAGAGACTGGGGAGAGAGACTGAGCAAAAAACTGCTTCTTATCAAATCTCCCCATTGTCTGGCATGCAGAGGCTGTTCCTTCCCCCCACCCCACAGTCCCTAGGGATGGGGTCTCTCTTTTCTTGTTTTTATTCTGATCCTGGGACTTCCTTTTTCAGTGGCTGCAGCTCACCATGTATGCCTGAACGAGGCTGGCCTCATCCAATACCACAAGAGTCACATACTGCAAAGGACTCAGGAGCTGAACCCCCAACACATCTTTGGGAGCTTCTTAGTACTCGTTCCTCTTCCACTTCACTCCCCATTCGGCCTCAGAAAATTTGCTGATCTTTTAGGCCTGGACTGACCCTTTAGTTAAGGGAAATGGTAGGAGGAACAACTTTGTCCCTTTGTCACATGGAGGCAAGTGCTTCTGACTGCCTCAACTAGTTGTAACCCAGCTGAGAAGTTTACTCTGCATCTGGGCTGACTCAGCTCTGAAGCAAATGCAAGAATTTTGGCCTCTCTCCCTGGCTTGCCTTGTCTGTTTGCAGAGTCATTTGCCAGTGGCATCCTGCACTTTCTGGTGCTGAAGGCCTCTATCACCTTTATGCTCTCCCACCCACGGGACAGTAACCAAGCTCACTCTTGGTTCTGGCTGATTGTTTCAGGATGGGCCTGCTCCAGGGCAAACAAGCTCAGTGGAACAGGACCAGATACTTTGGGTATCTCATGTCTGACTTACAAGTTTGGCTGCATTCTGAAAAAAAGTTGATCGAAATTAATAAAGGCATGTCTATGGTTGTTCCATATTTTGTTTTCTCATATTTAGTTAGCTATCAGCCCCAGCAGAGCTGAATGACTTCTAATCTCATACTCAACTATCACTTATAATGTAGAAAGCAAAACAGAAACCAAAAAATGTATAACAAAAAACTATTACCTCTAATTGTACCTACTACTTCTTAAGCATCAGAGTCACTCAGATGTACTCCAAGATATATGAGGAAGAGGAATAGCTGTTGGTGTTAAGAATATCAAGAATAAATGTATCAACTTTAAGTAGGGGTGGAGTAGCAGTTAGTTACCTGAGGGTAATAGAGCAGAGATGTAGTTTTTAATCCTAGTTCCTACATTAATTGACCTTTTGTATGACCTTGGACAAATTCTTGAATGTAGCTGTTTGCTATACTTATCTGAACCATAGTCTGTGGCATATCTAAAACCATCTTGCATTTCCCAACCAATTTCCTTCTTTGTTCTCACTATAAAGCAACATGGAAAAGAAAGGGTTAGCTATGAATATGCAGACAAGGTAACAAAAGTTAATCATCAATTAGTAAAAGTACTTTAATTTATTTTCCTCTTGTATTTGCTTTATATCTTGCTTTACAAAGTTATGAAGTTCACAGCTTTATACCAAAATGTAAGAAGTCTAAGCTATTTGCTTATAAATGTTTTTGCAGTCAAGTGTCATCTGATTTTATTCTTCTAAATCCATACTCAATATATATATTTTTAAAAATCAGAAACCAAGGGTGCTGGAGCAGCTTAAGGGCATATATTTCTCTTTTAACAGGAGAAAGAGCTTCAACAGCCCTTCCTCCTTAACCCTGGATCTCCCAATTCACTTGGGCCACTACCTTGAATTTAAAGCATATTTAGGGAATTTTAGTCACCATGTGACCCAGGTGGGCCATATATTTGGGGGATCAGAAGTGAGGTTAAAGGGTATCATGAGATTAGCAGGAAGTTTGGTTTATATGAGGATCTCACATCCATTTGCATATGGAACTCAGCATAGCCCAAATCACCTCCACCATAGCTTCTATTCCTATCCATTAGGCATCTTCTCTTAAATCCTGTGGATCCTGGTGGTTTGGGACAGAGATAAAACCACTATTTCATAACTCTGTCAGGCATAGCCTTCGTAATAGCTCTAGGTAATGAGAACAAAATTTATAAGTAAGTGAATTTAAATTGCAGTTATTTGAGCAAGCCAGAAGGTACGTGCTGTGCAAAGCTCACCTAACAATATACTTCAATCTTCCCTCCAATGACTTCCCTTCCATACAATACACCATACCATTCCACTAAGTGTACACCTACTCCCATCAAATCAACCACATGCCTAGTCACTAAATTTGTCCACTGAATAATCTACAAAACAAAAAAAACCTCTGTTAGGCAAACTATTGCTTGTTATACAGCAGTAATATTGCCCATAAATTATAGGTAAGTCAGGAGCTAAACACTCAACTGCTAACTCTTCTGAGGAAGAGAAAAATTTTCCCCACAAAAGCAGGAGTGTAGTTATGACTTTCTCTCAAATTCAAGTAACATAAGGTTGAGATAATTCTTTGCTCTTAAGAGTTTTGCTTTCACTGTGTTTAACTGCAAATTAACTGAGTAGAGGAGTATGCCAACATATATTTTTGAACCTGAAACTTAAGCATAAAACTTAGAGTGGCTGGTATTTTATCAGAACGAACTGCCATTAAAACACTAGCATATGAACACTAGAGGATTTATGCTA
>JAQZBX010074503.1:0-14745 GCA_029593785.1 Cabassous unicinctus
ACAGCAAGACAGGATTCTGATCAAGCTGCAAAAGTTTATTGAAGAAGCAGGGTATATATACTCTAAAGGAGGAGGGTGTGGATTGGTGGACCTAAGGACGGGTGGTGGCCTGGGATTGGTGGCCACCGTTGCTAGGGTAGGTGGCAGAAATGCTTTTGGCGCGAACTCTCTAACTTCCTTGAAGAAGGCTAATAATAGCTTAGCTGTTCTTTGTCTCAGCCCTGGCGGCCATGTTACATGTCACCGGTGCTGCTGACAAGGTGCATAATATGAGTGCTACTGTGAAGGTCCCCAACACTTCTCACAAAATTTATCTCTACACACATAAATTCCCAAAAAACCTAATTAAACAAAGTTAGATAAGTTTTCTCTTAGAGAACTGGAAATAGGTTTGTTACACTATTGTGCATAGTACACCATCACATCTCTTCTTTATAAACCTGCCCTTCTGTTCACTAGCTTTCTCCCCATCAAGATGTGCTACTATGGAATCATCTAAAATCTCACTGAATTTGCATGTTTTGAGAGACATGTTCTTGTTTATGAAAGGCTGACGATTTAACACAAATGTCCTTTCTCTTTGCCTTTCTTGCTATTTTCTCTCTCTCCCAATTTAATCTTTTTACAGCTTCTTATACTAGGTAGAGCACAAGGGTCAATGAATTAAGACTCTAATTCCAGTTCTGACCATACATGATGGATTCCTCCATTCCTGTGAGAGCTACCACTTTATTTTATTTAGCATCAACATATTAGGATTGCCAAATTTATATAACAATACAACCTATATCCAGATAAGTGAGTTTACCAGAAGCAGCAGGTGTAAGAATCGTATCTCTAATCAGATTGGGCTTTGATTATTTACATAGAGGAAAGGGGTGAACAAGACATCTGTAGGGAAACCAGTTACATATAGGGAGTTTCCCTCAGCATGGTATAAGAACCGTGACTTCTCGCTGGCTCATATTACTTGCTCCCACTGCACGGGTTTAGGTTACCCCAAAACTCTCTTAATGCTTGAAAGTTCACTCTGATTGGATGTTTAGTCAATATTTATTAAATTTTATATGAAAAATGTTATGCTGAATATTACTATAATAAATATAATACAGTATGCAAAGCAATCTCTTTCACAGTAGAACATTTGTGCGTTTCCATTTGTATTTCCTTTTATGCTGCCTCTAGATACTGTGAATTCTCCTGAAGATGCTTACTGAGAAATATTAGAGATCTCCAAATCTTTAAGAATGCTATATTATGTAGTATATTCTCCAGCTAAATACTTGAAGTTGTACCAATATCAACTTTCTAAATATAAGACTTTTACCATTAAAATATTGCTATGCTTATATATTCTTGTAGTCTTTACTACATAAATGAAACTTAATTATAAACTCCTGTTTACTTGGTTTATATTTTTAAGCAGTTTTGTTGAAATATATTCATGTACCACACAATCTAAAGCATACAATCAATGGCCTGTAGTATCACAGTGTTGTGCATTCTTCACCAGAAAAATTTTAGAACAATTTCATTACTCCAAAAAGAAAAACTCCACACCCTTAAGCAGTCACCTTTCAATCCATTTATCCTTCCCCAGGCCTACATAACCACTAATCTAATTCCATACTTAGAAATTGATTTATATTTACATATTATATAAATGGAATTATAAAATAGTAGTATTTTTGCCTGTTCTCTTTCACTTAGAATAATGTGTATAATTTTTTACCTGATATTAACAACTGGTAACACTAGCATACAATTGTATCGCTTCTTGGCCTTTTGGCTAAGATCAAGTGTAGTATCTGTGCTTACCAGTTTAATATCTGATATGTCCTCTATCTGAGAACAATATATTAAATGGATTTTTGGAACTGGGAGATGAAATAGGGGCTGGCTTTTTCCACTCCATGCATCGACCTAGTATTGCAGTACCTCCAGGAATAGTGCACCCCCTTCAGGGAAAAAACAAAACAAAACAAAAATCACAAAACACAACATACAATTGTTCAGTTTCAAAGAAAAACAGTTTTATATATGCAAAATTATCTATATTCATGTTGCACTTGAGGTTTCACTATGCTATGCAGTCCCATGTTACAATTTTTAGTTTTACTTCTAGTAATACACATGACCTTAGACTTTCCCTTTCAATCACTCTCATACCCATATAACAGCAGTGCTAGTTACAAACACTATGAGGTGCTTTTACCTTTTTTATTCATTTCCAGAGATTAAGAAACAACATTTTTGACAATTCTGCATAGATTAACCCTCAGCTTTCCATTCTCTAACCTCGTTGTATTTTCTGGTGACCTATATTCTAGTTATTAATGCCATGAGTTTACACAATACATTTAGCTCATAATAGCACAATCATACAGTATCCTTTTGTATCTGGCTTGCTTCACTCAATATAATGTCCTCCAGGTTCATGCATATTGTCACATACTTCATGACATCATTTCTTCTTACAGCTGCATAATATTCCATCACATGTATATACCACAGTTTTTTTTTTATCCATTCATCGGTTGATGGACACCTGGCTTGTTTCCATCTTTTGGCAATTGTGAATAGTGCTGCTATGAATATCAGTGTGCAGATGTCTGTTCGTGTATCACTGTTCTCAGTTCTTCTGGCTTTATACCTAGCAATAACATTGCCAGATTATATGGCAAACCTATATTCAACTTCCTTAGGAACTACCAAACAGTCTTCCACAGTGGCTGGACCATTCTACATTCTCTGTCTCTCCATATCCTCTCCAACACTTCTAGAATTCTATCTTTTTAATAGTGGCCATTCTATTAGGTATGAAATGATATCTCATTTTAGCTTTGATTTACATTTCCTTAATCATTGGTGATATTGAACATTTTTTCATGTGTTTCTATACCATTTTTATTTCTTCTTTGTACAAATATCTATTCAAGTCTTTTACCCATTTTTAATTTGGCCGCTTGTCTTATAGTTGTATTGTAGCATCTCTTTCTATATCATGGATATTAAACCCTTATTGAATATGTGATTTCCAAATATTTTTCTCCCATTGAGTCAGCTGCCTTTTTACCCTTTTTTACAAAGTCTTTTGAGTTGCAAAAGTGTTTAATTTTGAGGAGCTACCATTTATCTAATTTTTTTTCTTTTGTTGCCCATGCTTTGTGTATAAGGTCCAAGGAACCACCACCTACTACAATATCTTGATGTTTCCCTACATTTTCTTCTGGTAGTTTTATGGTCCTGGCTTTTATATTTAGGTCTGTGATTGATTCTGAGTTAATTCTTTTAAAGGGAATGAGATAGGGGTCCTCTTTCATTCTTTTGATTATGGATACTAGTTTTCCCACCATTATTTGTTGAAGAGACTGTTTTGTCCCAGTAACATGGACTTGGTAAGTTTGTCAAAAACCAGTGGGCCCTAGAGGTTAGGGTTTATTTATGCACTCTAAATTCTATTCTACTGATCAATTGATATAACTTTATGCCAATACCATGCTGTTTTGAATACTGTAGCTTTGTAATATGTTTCAAGGTCAGACAGTGAAAGTCCTCCCACATCGCTCTTCATTTTTTAGGATGATTTAGGTATTTGGGTGCACTTTCCCTTCCAAATAAATTTGATAATGGCCTTTTCTATTTTTGTAAAGTAGACTGTTGGAATTTTGATTGGTATTGCATTGACCCTATAAATCAGTTTGGTTAGAATCAACATCCTCACGTTATTTCATCTTCCAATTCATGACAATGGAATGTCTTCCCTTTTGTTTAGGTCTTCTTCAATGTCTTTTAGCATTGTTTTGTTGATTTCTGAATATAGGTCCTGTACATATTTGGATAAAGTAATTCACAGGTATTTGAGTATTTTTGTTGGTATTGTAAATGGAATTTTTTTCCTGATTCCCTCCTCAGATTGTTCAATAATAGTGTACAGAAACATTACTGATTTTTGCATGTTGCTATTTTATCCTGTCACTTTGCTGAACTCATTTATTAGCTCAAGTAGCTTTTCTTTAAGCTTTTCCAAATTTTCTAAATATAGGATCATGTCATTGATGAATAATGAGAGTTTTACTTCCTCTTTTCCTATTTGGATGCCATTTATTTTATTTTATTCTCATTTAATTGCTCTAGGTAAAACTTGTAGTAAAATGTTGAATAGCGTTGATGACAGTGGGTATATTAGTCTGACAAAAGGGTGTTTATGTAAAGTACCAGAAATCTGTTGGCTTTTATAAAGGATATTTATTTGGAATAAAATATTGCAGTCCCAAGGCCATGGAAAGTCCAACTCAAGGTACTAAAACTTGTACTTTCTCACCAAAGTTAGCTGCCACATATTGAAGAAAGATTGTGGGCAATCTCTACCTGGTCTCTCCTACCTGAGCTTCCCCTTCCTCTTAAGGCTCCTTGGGGGTCAGCTGTAAGCTATCAGGCAAATGGCTTATCTCTCTTCCTGGGGCTTTAGCTGTTTGAGCTTTCTCCTTTATGTCACATGGCAGGCAGGATCAAAATGACCAAGTTCTCTCTTCTTCCATGTGTCTTCTTGAGTGAGTATCTGTTTATATAAGCCCTCCAAGGGGGTGGGGACTCAACTTGAGTCACTCCTTACTGATGTGGTCAAATAAAAACCCTAATCTTAACAGATAATTTAATCAAGGGCACCTCAGGTACATCTAATACAATCAAAGGGTATCACACCCAGAGGAATAGATTAGTTTACAAACATAATCTTTCTCTTTTTAGGATTCATAAATAATCTCAAACTGCCAGAGTGGGCATCCTTGGTTTGTTCCTAATCTTAGTCAGAAAGCTTTCAGCCTTTCCACAATGATTATAATGTTGGCTGTTGTTTTTCTCATATATGCCCTTTATCATACTGGGGCACTTTCCTTCTATTCCTATCTTTCAAAGTGTTTTTTGTTGTTGTTGTTGTTGTTTTTTGCTTTTAAATTTTTTATTACAATTAAAATTACTCAAAAGCAAATCAATTCATCATTTCAATCAAAATAACTCATGTTTACATATTTATGGAACTGTACAATAAAATATATAAAATGTTTTCACATTTTGTAATTCAATCATCTTCTTCTTCTTCTTCATCACTAATCACGTACTTCTTATGCTTTTTATTTGCTTTATTATCATCCTTTGCTTTTCTCTTTCCAGAAGGTTCACCTTCCTCATCACTGGTGAGTTTCTTTGCTTTGAGTAATCTTTGAGCCTTATCTTCTTCTGATCCCTCATCACTGTCTGAAGAATAGATTCTGGTTCGTTCCTCTCTAATGCCCCCTTTGTATCGGTTCTTAATGGCAGCCAAGCTGATGGACTCCTCACCTTCCTCCTCCTCATCGTAACAATCAGGTTCTAGGTAACTAGCACTCAGCCCCCGCTGGTGCTGTTTCTCTCTCATGCGGCGCTGTTAAGATTCCCTATGAATAGAAGCCCTCAAACCTTCTTCTTCTTTCTTTATCATTTCTGTGCATTCAGGATCACGACCAGCCATTTGTAAGATTGGTAAGATTCTAATCTTCTGTGTTTTTGAGCATCTATCAGCAAGTGACAGAGTCATCTTCCTATGTGTGGCACTATCTGTAGAGTGGGGTCTGAAGGTGAGTTTGGTTTTAAAGATGGCTTGTCCCTGTAGACCAGTACCTTGTCTTATAAAAAGATGATTGTGATCACCTTGCAGTGGAGCTTTGTAAACATCAAACACTTCATTGCCTAAATGAAGTGACATACTTCCCATCTGACCATTTGACTATTCGAGCATTGCTTTCCTTAATTTCATTTCCTTCTTCATCCCGGCGTATCCTCCACCTTATAGTATTTTCTACCTTTAATTTTAACCTGGTTCTACCTTCTTTGTCCAGCATTTCCTCATCTTCAAATTCATCTTCATAATACTGAGGATCAAAAGGCCTGGGCTCTACACTGAAAGATCAGACAATAGATCAGAAGCTTCTGAGCATTCTGACCATGAAGACAATGACCCTTCAGATGTAGATCAGCAGAGTGGATCAGAAGCCCATAATGATGATGAAGATGAAGGTCATAGATCAGATGGAGGGAGCCATCATTCAGAAGCAGAAGGCTCTGAAAAACACATTCAGATGATGAAAGATGGGGCAGAGAAGATAAAAGTGACCAGTCAGATGGTGAAAAGATGCAAAATTCTGATGATGAGGAGAGGGCACAAAGGTCTGATGAAGATAAGCTGCAGAATTCTGATGACAATGAGAAAATGCAGAACCCAGATGATGAGGACAGGCCTCAGCTTTCAGATGATAAGGGACAGCAGCTGTCTGAGGAGGAGAAAGCTAATTCTGATGATGAGCGGCCAGCAGCTTCTGACAATTATGATGAGAAACAGAATTCTGATGATGAAGAACGGCCACAGATATCTGATGAGGAGAAAAAGCAAAATTCTGATGATGAACGGCCACAGGCCTTGGATGAAGAACGTGGGCATTCAGATGATGAAGAGGAACAGGACCATAAGACAGAATCTGCACAGGGTAGTGATAGTGAAGATGAAGTTTTATGAATGAAACGCAAGAATGCAATTGCATCTGACTCAGAAGCAGATAGTGATGCTGAGGTGCCAAAAGATAATAGTGGAACCATGGATCTATTTGGGGGTGCAGATGATATATCTTCAGGAAGTGATGGGGAAGATAAACCACTGTAATGGTTAGGCTAATGTGACAACTCAGCCAGGTAATTGTATCCAGGTGTTTGTTCCAACAAGCACTGGACTAATTGTAATACAAGAGCATTTATGGACTTCAATCACCAGTGACCTTACTGCGTGGATGGCTGATTACATCTGCATCAATCAGGGAGATTACATCATCAATGGGTGGTGCTTTTATTCAATCAGTTGAATGACTTAAAAGGGAAAGTGATTTCAACATTCAGAGAGAATTTCCCAGCTCGTCGTTGGACAGGCAACTTCTCCCAGAAACTCATCAACGACCCTTCGTCGGACTTTCATCGGAGCCACTGGTTTGCAGCCTGCCTGTGGAGCCTGGACTTGTGCATCCCCATGGTTGCATGAGAGACTCTTTTAAAATCTCATATTATTGACAGATATCTCCTGTTGATTCTGTTTCCCGAGAGAACCCTGACTGATACAACCACCTACTCCAGGACAGCCTGTGGATGAAAATGGATTGCCTCAGGATCAACAAGAGGAAGAGCCGATTCCTGAGACCAGGATAGAAGTAGAAATACCCAAAGTAAACAATGATTTAGGAAATGACTTGTGTTTTGTTAAACTGCCCAACTTTCTCAGTGTAGAGCCCAAGCCTTTTGATCCTCAAAGTGTTTTTATCAAGAAAGTATGCTGGATTTTGTTAAAAGCCTTTTCTGTATCTATTGATAATCATGTGTTTTATTTCCCTCAAGTTTTAATATGGTGTATTACATTAATTGATTTTCTTATGTTGAACCACCCTTGCATACGAGGAATAAAACCCATTTGTCATGGTGTATAATTCTTTTAATTTGCTGTTGGATTCTATTTGCAATTTTTTGAGAATTTTTGGAGAGATTGGTCTGTAATTTTCTTTTTGTGTGTGTGGTATATTTATCTGGCTTTAGTATCATAAAATATGTTGGGTAATTTTCCTTCCTATTTAATTTTTTGGATAAGTTTAAACAGGATTGGTGTTAATTCTTCTCAAAATGCTTGGTAGAATTCACTTGTGATGCTATCTGGTCCTGGGCTTTTATTTTTTGGGAGATATTTGATGACTGTTTCAATCTCTTTAAATGTGATTGGTTTGTTGGGTTCTTGTATTTCTTGGAGAGTCAATGTAGGCTGTTTGTGTGTTTCTAGGAATTTGTCCATTTCATCTAGGTTGTCTAGTTTGTTGGCATATAGTTTCTCATATCATCTTATAACCCTTTTTATTTCTGTGGAGGCAATCATAACTTCTGATTTTATTTTGCATCTCTTTCTTTTTTTCTATTTAGTCTAGCTAAGGGTTTGCCAATTTTATTGATCTTCTCAAATAACCAGCTTTTGGTTCTGTTGATTTTCTCTATTGATTTTTCTTTTCAATTTCATTTATTTCTGTTCTAATCTTTATTATTTCCACCCTTCTGCTTGCTGTGGGATTGGTTTACTCTTCCTTTTCTAGTTTCTCCAGTTATTCAATTAAATCTTTGATTTTAGCTCTTTCTTATTTTTTAAATATATATGTTTAGGGCTATAAATTTCCCTCTCAGCACTGCCTTCTCTGTACCCCATAGTTTTTATAAGTTGTGCTCTCAGTTTAATTTGTCTCAATATATTTACTAATTTCACTTACAATTTCTTCTTTGACCCAATGATTGTTTAGAGTGTGTGTTGTTTAGCCAACACACATATTTGAAAAATTTCACCTTTCCTGCCTATTATTGATTTTCAGTTTCATTCCATTATGATCTGATATAATGAAATGATTTGTATAATTTTGATCTTTTTATATTTATTGAGACCTGCCTTGTCATCCAACATGTGGTCTATCCTGGAAAAAGATCCATGAGCACTTGAGAAGAATGTATAACCTGCTGATTTGGGATGCAACTTTCTGTATATGTCTGTTAGGTCTAGTTCATTTATTATGTTGTTCAACTTCTCTATTGCCTTGTCAATCTCCTATCTAGTTGTTCTATCTAATGATGTGAGTGGTATGTTGAAGTCTCCAAGTATTATTGTAGAGATGTCTATTTCTCCCTTTAGTTTTGCCAGAGTTTGCTTCATGTATTTTGGGGCACCCTTGTTAGATGCATAGGTATTTATCAATGTTATTCCTTCCTGGTGGATTGTCCCTTTTCTGAATAAATAATGCCCTTTTGTATCTCATAACTTTTCTGCATTTACAGACTGTTTTGTCTGATATTTGTATAGCTACCTCTGTTCATTTTTGGGTAATGTTTGCATGGAGTATCTTTTTCCAAACTTTCACTTTCAACTGATTTGTATCCCTAGGTCTAAGGCATCTCTTGTAAGCAGCTTTGGGATGGCTCATGTTTTTGTATCCATTCTTTCAGCCTGTATCTTTTAAATGGGGAGTTTAATCCATTCACATTCAATGATATTAATGTAAATGCATTATTAACTTCCACTGTTTTATTCTTTGGTTTTCTTATGTCATATTTTATTTTTATCTTCTTTTTACTTTTTTGGTTATCATTTTTGCTGGTATTGCCTTCTACAGTCTCCACCAACCCTCTTTTTCCTGTCTTTTTCCTTCAGGCTGTAAGTCTCCCTTTAATACATCCTGCAAAGGTGGATTCTTTTTTGCAAACTCTTAGTTTTTGTTTATTCCTGAATATTTTAAACCCATCTTCATTATCCTACAGATATCATACCCTGTCTTCCCACCTCCATTGTTTCTGATGAGGAATCCACACTAAGTTTACTGGGTTTCCCTTGTGTATGATGGTTTGCTTCTCCCTTGCAGCTCTCAGAATTTTCTCTTTATCTTTGATGTTTGACATTCTGAGTAGTAAATGTCTTGGACTAAGTCTATTCAGATTTATTCTGATTGGGGTATGCTGTGCTTTTTAGACATATAAATTCATTTCTTTCATAAGAGTTGGGAAATTTTCAGCCATTATATCTTCAAATACTCTTTCTCCCCCTTTTCCCTTCTCTTGTCCTTCTGGAACTCCCATGACATGTATGTTGTTGTGCTTCATGTTATCATTCAACTCCCTGAGCCCCTGCTCATTTTTTTTTCTATTATTTTCTCTCTGTTCTTTTCTCTCTTCAATTTTAGCTCTTCTGTCTTCTGCATCACTTATTCTTTCTTCTACCATTCTAAGTCTGCTGTTGTATGCCTCTAATGTGTTTTTTATCTCACCTGTTGTGTCTTTCATTCCCATCCGCTCTGTTTTCTTTTGTTGTTTTTTTAATTCAGATTTTCAAATTCTTCTTTGTGCTCACCCAGTGTCTTCTTGATGGCCTTTATCTCTTTAGCCATATTATCTTTCAAGTCATTAATTTGATTTTGGAGATTTGTATAAAACTCATTGATTAGTTGTCTCAAACCTGTGTCTCATCTGGTGCTTTGATATATTCCTTTGCTTGGGTCATTTCTTCCATTTTCATAGTATGGCTTGTAATTTTTTGCTGATGTCTGGGCATCTGATTGTGATGGTGAGTTTACTCTCATGCTCAATTTCTCTCTCTTTCATAGGAAGTTAGTGGTAGGAGGCTATGTGTTATTGCTGTTCTTTGATTCTTGGTTCAACCTGTTCTGGGTCTTTAGGATTGTCCCTGTTAG
This sequence comes from Cabassous unicinctus, assembly GCA_029593785.1. Lineage (NCBI taxonomy): Eukaryota > Metazoa > Chordata > Mammalia > Cingulata > Chlamyphoridae > Cabassous > Cabassous unicinctus. The sequence continues at coordinate 10,284 of JAQZBX010074503.1, forward strand.
TTGCTCAAATCTGCGCCATGGACCCAGTAATGTGTTGCTGACCTGCTTCCCGGGACCTTGGGGAAGGAGTCTGTAAAGGCTGGGAAAGCCTCTCTCACTTATTTACTTTTAGTTTCCTTACATGCACTTCCTTGGACCTCTAGCAGATGTGCTCTCAGTTCAAAGCTTGGTCGGAGTGTGTTTGCTGCAATACTGACTACAACAATGTGGGAGAGGATCTTGCCTCAAGGCTCTTCAGAGCCTTGCAATTCAAACTTTCTCAGAGACTGTTCTCAAACCATTGCTGGCAGCCTCCTCCCTTTTCTTGGGTAAGAAATAATTCCACACCCCTCTGTGTCCTCAAAAACCAGTCCCTGTCAGTAGGGAGGGAGATTGAGAGGGTCAGATTTCTTTAGCCCCATGCCTGCTCCCAGGGCAAACAAAACATTGCCCCACCCAGCCTGGAAGGGCTCATGAGACAGAAGATCAAATTTGTTGGTGAAAAGCTGAATCAGCTTTAGGCTGCATCCCTCTCCCATTTCCTGAGGAGGTGGATCCCTGTGACTGATATCACAATGTTGGCAATGTTTAAATTGGTGGATCTGAGGTGTATCAGGAGGTGGGGGGTTAAACTGGATTTATCTGTAGAGTGTTTGTGTTATTTTTGCAACTGTCCTGTAAATTTGAAATTATTTCAAAGTACAAAGTGAAAGGCATAAAAATAGGTTTTCTGTTTGTTTGTTTGTTTTTAAGGCCAAGGTTAGGAAATTCTACTTCTCTCTCTTCCCCACTTGACTTGTGCCATAATAAACCCCATAGCAAGAATCTAATTTTCACTTAGTAATTGAGTGGTTGGCCAGATATAATGAAAAGGCTAACCTTTTTTCTCATGAATATAAATATTGTTCAAAGTATCTGTACATTTAGAACAATAAGAATCATGTTATTTTGAAAAAAAAGGAAAAGTGGCTGTGGTTTAGAAAATTGTCTTAAGTTTCCAAAATCTCAATTTATTTCAGTGAGATGAAATAGCTATAGACAAAAAAACTGTTTCTGCCAAAATTTGTCAAGTTATTTCTTAAAGGAAAAAAAAATTGTTTGCCTTAATTTTTGTGAAAACTGGTCACATCAGTAATGGTGTTATTTTCTTATTACCTAGAAATCTATATATGAATACTGAAATGTGAGACCTAAATATTTTTCTAATTTGCTTCCCTAATTACACTAAATGTCATTAGCTGGAACTTCGCATATTCAGACTTTAAAGATAATTATATGTGAACAAGTCTGATCTTTATTTTTGCATTTCTTATAAGGAACCAGTATGCTAAGAAAATATATAAACAAGGTATAGATGCAATTTTATAGAATATATTTGTATTATGATAGAACTAGTGTTTTTGGAGTATTATAGTTTTTAGCTACATTTTGCTTATCCAGAGGATAAATATTACCTATATGCAAGAGAATCAATAACCTGGAAGAAAGAAAAAATTCTACTTGAGCAATCAAAATAGAAGTGGCATATTTTCACATTCACATGTTACCCCTTAAGGCAAAGTTTCTAAGACTATTCATGAACTTCTAAAAAGCACCATTTCTGAGAGTCATAGTCACACAAAAGTGGAGGACACAAAATCAAAATGGCAGGATTAATACTAGAAGCACACGAATCAACAGGATGAAAAATTTCTGGTTAGTAGGCAGGCTTCAAGTAGGTGGATCAAAAATAAAGGGCTAGAGAAGAATTCAAGGACCAGCTACTTTAGTGCTATTAATATGTAGAAAAACAAATCTAGGAATGGAAGTTCCCTTTAATTGATAAGATAACACATAGCCATGTATGTATACCTAATGGTAAAAAAAAAAAAATTACTAAGAATAAAATTTTACAGTTTGAAAAGTGATTTCCATATATATGAAGGACTGAGGTCCAACATCTATTCAGACTGGATGCTGTCATTTCCCAACCAGTATGTTTTCTTTATTAAAAAAGTTCTGGGTTTACAGAAAAATCATGCATAAATTTCAGGATTGCCATATACCAACTTATTATTAACACTTGCATTGGTGTGGAAAATTTTTTACAATCGACGAAGCTCATTTTTATAATTGTACTATTAACTATGATCCATAATTTAACTTAGGGCTTACAGTTTGTGTAGTGTTGTTTGATGGACGTTATTTAAAATTTTATTCTGTTACCATATATACAATCTAACATTTACCACATATTAAATGTGATAAAAATCACATTTAATATATCTTTCAGTGCTTATGATTACATCACAATGTTGTACTACTATCACCACCATTCATTACCAAAATATTTCCATCATTCCAAATGGGAACCCTATACATTAAACCTTAACTTCCCATTCCCTAAGGCCACCTTATTCCCTATTAATCTACAAACTAGATTCTGACTCACTGAGTTCACTTATTCTAATTATTTTAAGTCAGTGAGATTATATAATATTTGTACATTTGAGTCTGCCTTATTTCACTCAACATGATGTCTTCTAGGCCCATGTTGTCACATGTATCAGTACTTTATTCCTTTTTACAGTTGAAAAATATTCCATTGTATGTAAATACAACATTTTATTTATCTACTCATTTGTTGATGGACACTTGGGTTGCTTCCATTATTTGGCAATTATGAATAATACTGGTAAGAACATTGATGTGCAAATATCGGTTCAAGTCACCACTTTAAATTCTGTTGGATGTATAACAAATAGTGTATTGCCATGTCTTAGGTTAATTCTATACTTAGCTTTCTAAGGACTGCCAAACTGTCTTCTACAGCAGCTACACCATTTTTCATTATTGCCAGTGATGAATGAGTGTTCTTATTTTTCTGCATCCCTTCCAATATTTGTTATTTTCGATATTCTTAATAGCAGCCATTTTGATCTGTGTGAAATGATATGTCATTGTAGTTTTGATTTGCGTTTCCCTGATGGCTAATGATATTGAGCATTTTTCAAGTGCTCTCTGGCAATTTGTATATGCTTCACAGAGAGATGTCTATTCAAGACTTTTACATATTTTTTAATTGGGTTTTTTGTCTTTTTGTTATTAATTTGAAGGATTTTTTTTAATATTCTGGATTTAACTATTATTAGATATGTGGTTTATAAATATTTTCTCCAATTGTATAGGTTGGCATTTTACTCTCAGGATAAAGTTCTTTGAGGCACAAAAGTTTATAATTTTGATGAAGTCTCATTCATCCATTCTTTCTTTTGTAGCTTGTGCCTTGTGTGTAAAGTCTAAGAAACTAGTACCTAACACAAGGCCCTGAAGTTGCTTCCCTAAGATTTCTTCTAGGAGTTTGATAGTTTTGGCTCCTATATTTAGCTTTTTAATCCATTTTGAGTTTGAGTTGATTTCTGTATAAGGTTTAAAGTAGGAGTCCTCCTTTTTTTTTTTTTAAGTGGAGATCCAGTTTTTCCAGCACCATTTGTTGAAGACACTGTTATTTCCCAATTGAGTGGTTTTGACACCTTGTCAAAAAATAAGTAGGCCATAAATATGAAGCTTTATTTCTGCACTCTTAATTCAATTCCATTGTTTTATTTGTCTGTGTTTGTGCCAGGATCATGATATTTTAATTAATGTGGCTTTATAATATGTTTTAATATTGGGAAGTATGAGTCCTTAAACTTCATTCTTCATTTTCAAATTGGCTTTAGCTATTTGGGGCCCTTTACCCTTCCATATATTTGATGATTGACTTTTCCATTTCTACAAAGATGTTGGAATTTTAATTGCGATTACAATGAATTTCTAAATTTCTTTGTGTAGTATTGACATCTTAAAGATGTTTGTTCTTCCAATCCATGAATACAGAATGTCTTTTCCATTTATTTAGGTTTTCTTTGATTTTGCTTTTTTAAACCAATGTTTTGCAGTTTTCTTTGTACAAGTCCTTTATATTCTTGGGTAGATATTTGATTATTTTAGTTGCTATTGTGAATGGAATATTTTCTTGATTTCTAATTTCCATTGTTCATTGCTTCTGTATATAAACACAACTGATTTTTAGGTGTTGATTGTGTACCTGGCCACTTTGCTGAATTCGTTTATGAGCTCTAGGAGCTTTGTTGTAGAATTTTCGGGATCTTCTGAATACAGGAACATGTCATTTGCAAATAATGAGAGTTTTACTTCTTTCTTTCCAACTTAGATGCCTTTTATTTCTTTTTCTTGCCTAGTTGCTCTGTCAAGAACTTCCAGTGCAATGTTGAATAAAAGTGGTGATAGAGGACATACTTTTCTTGTTCCAGATCTTAGAGGTAAAACTTTCAAACTTTCACCATTAAGTAAGATGGTAGCTGTAGGCTTTACAATATGGCCTTTATCATGTTGAGAAAGTTTCCTTCTATTCCTAGTGTTCTGTTTTTATCAAGAAGGGGTGCTAGTTTTGCCAAATGCCTTTTCTCCATTAACTGAGGTGATAATGTTTTTTTTTTTT